>APFE031256369.1:24500-218817 GCA_000404065.3 Pinus taeda | reverse complement strand
ATAATAAAGTAAAAATGGGGGGTTGTTGTTTTACCACAACACCTCCTAATGTGGATTTGGGTTGAAGGATCATAAAATCAATTGGATATGCCCAAGAGTCAATAGAAACTATGATGTCTTCTACAATTAACTCAGGTTTAATTTTTGATCTATCAACCAATTCTAACATTGTTAGAGTTGGTCTAATGTTGTTTATTTCTAGGATATCAATCGTTTCTTTTGTCATTACGTTTATAGTAGCACCTAAATCAGTAAGTGTATTAGAAATAGAAAATTTGTTAATTTTTATTGTTAAAACAGGTATACCTGGGTCAACATATTTTTTCTACAATGAATTATGTAGTCATCAGACTTGCAATTTACCTATAACTTGTATTGTTGATGGATCTTGTTTCCTCTTTCCAATTCTTTTAGTACATAATTCCCTTATTATTTTGGTGTGAATTGGTATATCTTTTATTGCTCCAAGTAGGGGAATATTTATAGTAATATTTTTCAATTCATTAATAATATCAAATTAAGGTATAATTTTTAGTACAACTTGTTTTTCAGAAATCAATCTCTCAAAAAATGGAGTTGCCCCAGAAGTTTGAGGCTACTCTTGAGAAGGGGCAGTTTGTTTCATTGTTGTTTTATTTTTTTCTTGTAAAGGGATTGTTTTTGTTTTTTCTGGTTTATCTATAGTTTCTTCAGTTTGTTCTTCAATTACCACTATAAAGTTTGGGTTTTGTTGTAGCGACTAGAACCACCTTCCAAAATTTTTCCTTAGCTTCATTTTGGAGCCTCCCTAGTGACCATCTTCAGCAACATGTCTTGCACTGTCAAGTACACAAGCTTCAATGGTTTTCTAATAGATTGTCAGCCTATGCATGATAGCTTGTTGCATCCTCCTCACAAGTTGTTTCTCTGGACTCAGTCCAACTATAGGTTGAGAAGCTCCCTCAAGAAATTGCGCAATTCTGGAGGGGAACCAGCCTTCCCTCCATAAATTGCGCAATCATGACTGGAAGCCTACTGGGCTCTAGAATTACGCAATCCTGCCTGTCAACCTTCACTAGAAAAACTACACAATCTAGCCCAGCACGAGTGCTTAGCCCAGAAACTATGCAATTTTGGGCAACAGTCAGCTGCTCATCCCAGAAATTGTGCAATTCTTATGGGATAGTCATCCCGGCGGCTAGCAGAAATTGCTCAAATCCAACCAGGCAGCCTACTGGCCTAAAAAATTGCAAGATGCAGTTAGACAAGCTTCCTTCAGAAAATTGCGAGGTTTGATCTAGGACAACTGCTCAGCCCAGAAATTGCACAATCTTGGAGACAGTCACATGTTCCTCCCAGAGATTATACAATCCCTCTGGGACATCCATCTCTACTCAGCCCAGAAACTATGCAGATTTTCATGCCAGGCTCATAGACCGATGCATGTGCCTTCAAGTTGACTGGTTCCCTCAGGGACCAAGCAAAACTGATTTGCATGCATGGATTTATTGTCCCAAGGTAGCATGCAAAGGCATCCCTTGATTCAGGGATCTATTTTTAGCAGCTAGAGGTTACATGCAAGGATCACTTCAGAAACCTCCTGCCAAGTGTCTCTTTTCCTAGATTTGTGGCATGTGCATCACAACCTTGATTTTATCAAAACTCATCAACCGGACACTGCAGAGATCATTCCTCACATTGACCTTGCATCTCTGACATCCCACATTGCGTCTAGGAATCATCGGTAAATTCAGCTCAATTGTTTTGGGGTAAGCCCGCCTTTCGTGTTGATCTAAGTGGCTCCAAAGACACACACAAGACAAAGAAGGCTTATGGAAGCTCGAAAATAAAAGTGTTTGGATTAAGCTTGAACTAAGACCAAAGTGTAGATCTCGTCGTCCTGATCACAACAGTGTGAATGGTTCGTCAATCTGAGTCCGGATGAGGGAGAACAAGCCAGTCAAAGTTCTGGTCAAAGTTGGACTCTGGCCCAAGTTTAAGTATCCTACAATTTGACCGACCCCAAGGCATGAAACCTAGCTACCAAAATAGGTGAAATTTTTGCATCTATAATTGGTCTAATAACCCTTATGTTAGACAAATTTTAAAAAAATGTCATGTTATTAAAAATAAAAAAATAAAAAATATAATAATTATGAGGTGGCGACCACCACCCTTTCCACCCCCCCCAACCAACATACCAAATTATATTTTACCCCCGTCGGCCCCCAAAACCAACCAACAAACCCATTTATTTAAAGCAATATTCAAGCGGTGGGTGGGCCACCTCCGGTGGACCCGAACCACGCCCCACCAACATAACACTTACCATAAGCTGAGGGTGGCGTGGCTCGAACCCGCCCATCCAGTGTAGCCAGCCCGCCTCCCGGGCACCCGCACACACTCCCCCATATGTTGACTCATATACCAACCACCAAGCAGCAACTCATATAACACGCAGTTATGTACCATCTACAACCCACACTCCATCCTCCATTTAATGCTCCAACCACCAAGCCTATTAATCCACCCACCTGTATTCCAAACAAAAAATTCCATGGCCTAAAATAAATATGTTTACACGTGGATTTTGGGGAGGCATGATTTGATCCGCTGACCTCCCCTTAGCTAATTGCCTCATTTACCAACAGGCCAGTGGGGCCTTTTTGAAAACTCCACCCGAAAGTTCATATAAACCCAGCATTTTCCCAATGCGCCCAAGAATGGTGGAACTAAGAGCGGGCACAGATTTTGAGACAAAGGAGGAAAAATATTCTTTGATGCCCAAAGATTCTTTGGGGAGGTAAAAATTATTTTTGTCGGAATATTGTCAAGTTTACAGTCATTTTTCATGGTTTTCTATAAGGATCACAATGGCGAGGTCAAATTCACCTTTTGAGTTGCAGATTTCTAGTCCACCTATGGAGCAGAATCTTTGAGAAATCTAGGGGGAATCTAAAAGATTCCTTGAGCCCCAGATTCTCACTTTCTTAGAATTCAAAAATTGGACAGTAGATTTTGCACTATTCAAAGCCACAAATCTGATGGTGCGTTCAGATTCCCATTTTCTCATTTCATTTTCCAACCACTTTTCGAAGTGGAGTGTAGGTGTTAGCATTGATGTGCGAGTAGCCATTTTCATGTGATTTGATGCCATGAGATCGATGGTCCGAATAGCTTCAGCAGCTTGACATCCTTTTCTTCAATTGGCCCTAGATGTGAGGTATATGCAGTGTTCATGTACTTCTTCTTGCTATGCATTGTGCTGCACATATCCCTATTTGATGCTTGATGTGGGACGTTGTTTCTTACTTGTCTCATGATTCCTACTTGAAGTGATGCAAAATCATTTGTGTGATGTACTTGTTGATATGATTCATCATGTTTTATTCAAGATCCCTCGTTGTATGTTGATGGGATACTCATGTGTCGCTATGCATGTTGTGTTTTGAGATCCATTTTATGCCATGTTGGTAGGATGCTCATCATGCATGAGTTTGTGTCATACTAATAGGAGTCTTTTGACTTAGGGTTCCTATAGTGGAACATCTCTTGGAGCCACTCCTGCATGAGGGCATTTTCCTTGTATGATAGCAACATCACCTCTTATGTACATCATCACTATTGACATCAGTTAATGCATCAGCCTACACCATCTTGACACCAGGGCTCGGAGACATAGTCCCTCTTGGATGAACTTCGATATCAACGTCTTATTATTTCATGTGCTAACGATTGTCATGTTCCTCTTCTTTACAACATGCAGATGTATTCATTAATGTTCTATTAAAAATGCAATTTGACACATCATGAAAGTAAAAGGTCTTGGAAGGGCCCTTTGTCACACCCAGACCTGGATCAAGTGGTATCAGAGCGGTCTTTGCATTGATGTGAATTGCAGCATGAACAATGGAACGTGTAGTGATAAAGGATGACAAAGTGATGTACGAGACCATGCTCAAAATGTCAAAAAGAGTGAAAATAATGTATGAAACTCTACAAAAAGAGACAGAGGAAAAGGAGTGATTGCAGCTTCTTATTCTAAGTTGCATGATAAATGTGAAAGTGATGTCGTGTTTCCATCAATTGTCAAAACAAAACAAATAGTGTTTGGCCTTATTTTTGTAAATCATGTGTTGCAATGATGATGTGTTTTCCATCACTTGTTGAAGCAAAAATGATGTGTTGGCCTTGTTTTCGTAGCTGGAGTGTTGCGTCCATCTTGATGTAAACTTGACCAACAAGTATGTGTTATAAACTCGCGACAAGTGTGGGATGCTTGGGTCGTTAATTGGTCATGAAATTCAAGCTTGTAATTTGCACAATAATGTACCACAGGTTGCAGAAGTAACAAGTTTCGGCTCATCGCTTAAGACTCCAAAGAAAAAAGGTGAAGGAGATGGAAGCAAGACCTTTCAGGACACTTGTGATGCAGACAAGGTACAAAGAAGTTGCAGGGTATCTTTCATGATTTTGGAGGACCAAAAGCTCCTCAGCGGGAGGATTGATCCAGGTGGCTCCAGAGACACACATAGGATAAAGAGGGCTTATGGAAGCTCAAAAATAAAAGTGTTTGGATTATGCTCAAACCAGGACTAGAGCATAGATTTCGTCGTCCTGATCGCGGGGGTGTGAACGGTTCATCAATCCGAGTTTGGATTAGGTATAACAAGCCAATCAAAGTTCTGGTAAAAGTTGGACTGTGGGCGAGGTTTAAGTATCCTACAATTTGACCAACCCTGAGGCATGAAACCTAGCTTCCAAAATAAGGGAAATTGTTGCCTCTTTCATTTGTCTAATAACACTTACGTTAGAAAAAATTAAAAAAAAAGTCTTGTTATTAAAAATAAAATATATATAATAATTATGAGGTGGCGGGCCACCACCCCTACCACCCTCCCCAAACCAACATACCAAATTATATTTTAAATTTGGCTGACGGGTCATGACCCCCGTTAGCCCCCAAACCCAACCAACAAATGCATTTATTTAAAACAATATTCAGGTAATGGGTGGGCCACCTCCGATGGACCCAGCCCATGCCCCACCACCATAACACTTACCAAAAGGTGAGGGTGGCAGGGCTTGAACTCGCCCTGCCAGTGCAGCCTGCCCGCCTCTCAGGCACCCTCACACACTCCCCCATACGTTGACTCATATACCGGCCACCAAGCACCAACTCATGTAACACGCAGTTATGTACCATGTACAACCCACACCATCCTCCATTTAATGCTCCAACCAAAGAGCCTATTAATCCACCCACCCATATTCCAAACAAAAAAAACCGTGGCCTAAAATAAATATGTTTACACATGGATTTGGGGGAGGGGGGATTTGATCCCCCAACCTCCCCTTAACTAATTGCCTCATTTACCAATAGGTCAGTGGGGCCTTTTTGTAAACTCTGCTCGAAATTTCATATAAACCCAGCATTTTTCCAGTGTGCCCAAGGATGGAGGAACCAGGAGCGGGCATGGATTTCAAGACAAAGGAGTCATAATATTCTTTGATGCCCAAAGATTCTCCAGGGAGGTAAAAAATATTTTTGTAAAAATATAGTCAAGTTTATAGTCGTTTTTCATGGTTTTCCACAAGGATCACAATGGCGAGGTTAGGTTCACCTTTTGAGTTGCAGATTTCCAGTCCATTTATGGAGCAGAATCTTTGAGGAATCTAGGGGGAATCCAAACGATTCCTTGAGCCCCAGATTCTCAATTTATCAAAATTGAAAAATTGGACAGTCAATTTTGCACTATTCGATGCCACAAATCTGATGGTGCATTTAGATTTCCCATTTTCTTATTTCATTTTCCAACCACTTTTCTAAGTGGAGTGTAGGTTTCAATATTCATGTGCGAGTATCCATTTTCATGTGATTCAATGCCATGAGATTAATGGTTCGAACAGCTTCAGCAACTTGACATCCTTTTCTTCAGTTGGCCATGGATGTGAGGTATATGCAGTGTTCATGTACTTCTTCTTGCTATGCACTGTGCTGCACAGATCCTTGTTTGATGCTTGATGTGGGATCTTGTTTCTTACTTGTCTCATGATTCCTACTTGAAGTGATGTGGAATCATTTGTGTGATGTACTTGTTGATATGATTCATCATGTTTTGTTCGAGGTCCCTTGTTGTATGTTCATGGGATACTCATGTGTCGATATGCATGTTGTGTTTTGAGATCCCTTTTATGCCATGTTGGCAGGATGCTCATCATGCATGAGTTTGTGTTATACTGATAGGAGTCTTTTGACTGAGGATTCTTGTAGTGGAACATCTCTTAGAGCCACTCCTATGTGAGGGAATTTTCCTTGTATGATAGTGACATCATCTCTTATGTACATCATCACTATTTATAGCACTTAATGCAACTTCCTACACCATCTTGACACGGGGCCCAAAGACGTAGGCCCTCCTAGATGAACTCTGTTATCAACGTCTTATTATTTCATGTGCCAATGATTGTCATGTTCCTCTTCTTTATAACATGTAGATTTGTTCATTAATGTTCTTTTAAAAATGCAATTTGACACATCACAAAAGTAAAAGGTCTTGGAAGGGTCCTTTGTCACACCCGGACCTGGATCACATGTCTTGTGATGTGTTTCTGTCGCTTTTTGTGTTTTTCTTTGTGTGAGTGTTTCCTACTTGATCTCAATGAGCACTTGATATCATTTTGATGTATGTTATCTTGTGGAAATATTATTTCAGTTTTTGTTTGCATCTCACTATTATCGCATGCATGACACTATTTTTTCACAGGCGGTTGTCATTGCGGCGAATCGCTTCACACACATGCATGCTTTCCCGTTTTCTAAATCCTGCACTTGTTGTTTGCATGTATGATCATTCACTCTTGTTTGCACTCATCTCACCATGCGTTCAAACTTCTCATGTTTTCAGTTGCCCGTCGGTCGGTCTAGGTTGCCTTGGTCCGCACCGTGCCTTGCCCAACTAGCATTGCACATTTCCAGAAGTGAAGGTTTTTCCTTCCCTCCAAAAGCTATGCAATTTTGGCCCAGCAATGACCTTCAGGCTTACATTTTGCAATTCTTGGAGGAAGTGTCCTGCTGGCCCCAGAAAACTACGCAATGCAATTTCTAGTTACATGTCACTGCTGACTGAAATTGTGCATTGTGCAGTTTCAGTCCTCAGCAGGCCATGCTAGACACCGCATTACACAGTTCCAGCAGTCAGTCAGCCTCCTGATAACCCAGACTATGCCTTGCGCTGTTTTGCAGTTAGACTCTCGACCTCCCATCAGAAAGCGTAACCTTCACGTACAATCACATATGTATGTTACAAGTCTATCCTCAATTTTAGTTTGGTTTTCAACTGACAAATTGCTTGCCGTGAGTGTTGCTATGTCTCCAAGAATCACAAGTGTTCATCTGTCTCTTAGTAGCACAAGTACAACGGATTCCAGGAGAGCAGAGTCAAACACACTATTAAGAGTGAAACTAGGGATGCAATCGATCAAGTTTCTAAGAACTATTTTATCCACAAAGACATCAAGTTGTTCATGGACAAGGATATCAAGATCAATGGAAATGGCATCACGGCGAGTAGCACCATCAATAGCAACAGAAGGTAGCACACCCGCGCGTGACGAATGCAAGAGGGAGGTTGTTGACAAAATAGAGGTAGAGCAAACGTGCAAGTTCAAAGCATATCCACTCATGATCAAAGCAGATTTGGATATTGAGGCTATGAGGTGATGGCGCGACATGAAGTAAAGGCAAAGAACAAAACAAAGAAGGAGTTGCATGTGTTGAAGAAACAACTCAAGGAAGAACAAGAGATGCATAGAAAAGAGAATGAGTTGTAGCAAGGACAGGTAAAATAGGGGGCAGAACATGCACAGACGAATGAAAATGTGCCCATGCAAGTTATAGATCGATCCTTGTAGCTGGCACGAAGCAAACAAGGTGAGAAGTGTTGTTGATCGCATGCAAAGGAATTTAGAAGCATGCATGTCATTGTGTGCACACATGTGATCCAACCCATTTGGCACACTCACTGAGGGAAAGACCATAAGCAAGTCCAACTAGAGTTGAACATGTGTTTTGACAGGTTGATGTGCATGGCCACCAGCACATGCTTGGAGATCGACGTAGACACTATGAATCAACATTTTTCCAGTCCAGTCGCACCCAAGACAACTATGTACATGCTATCAGATGATTTAGATAGAGGAGCCATATAAGTGTACCTGAATGCAATGGAGGCAAGAATTCGCTTCAACAAGATGTCACCATTGAGCACATGGACAACCAAGCTTGGCATCAGTTCACCACCATCGACCATCACAAGGATTTCAAAGAGTTGATCTCCCCAGAACGGCCTGAGTGTTAGTGATGTCTTGCATGGCTTGCTCAAGCCATTTTGTCTCACATGGGTACATGTGCAGAATGTATGTAACGTCTTGTCAAGTATAAGTTCAAGTGTCGGTAATTGGATGTAACAGTCATAGAGTAGATGAAGATTCATGAGGATAAATGAACGGTCTCAAAGGGAAATTTCAAGGGTCACCCCACCCTTTGCTATAAATAGTACCTCATAACTTATTGTATAGGATTTTGGTCATCCAAGCTTTCGAAAGGACTATCTTAGAGAGAGCTTGGATAGTATTATAACGAGCCTTGGCTTCTCCATTTCGCAGAGCTGGTATATCTCTTTGGAGGAGCAAGTAGTTGTGGCTGTAACGTTCCGCTGTTGGAACTAGTGGTTGGACATGGATGTATTGTATGACTGGAACTTACACTTCTTATATAACAGAGCCATCACATTCATGCATATGTTGTATTGTATTTCAGCTATCTGTTTACTCTAAATGATATATGTATCTATTTTCTTACGCATGAATGTATGGATTAATTTATGTATATGTATGTATGAATCTTACTGAAATGTGTTGTTGGCTTAAACATCACTTTGGATTTCTAGCTAACTTGCCTTCCATGTTGTGGTGCATCTTTGCTCATGTATTCCCTTCTTAACTCCATGCTATCACATGTTTTTAAGGGGCACACTCACCTCACCCTCCATGTGTTAGAACCTTGCATGCACCTTCCTTGACTTACTACATATGTCACACCATTGCTGCCAACAGGGACATCCTACTTGCCTCTGTGCGAAACCGCGGTCAAGGCATTACTGTACGACTCACTGTTGGGTCTCCTACACCAAACGTCTGAGGTCTAATTGGGACTTCTTACTGGGGAGATCCCCTAACATGTTGGTGGGTCCAACACCATCAACAAGTTCATGAGTCTACTAGATCACAGAGTAATATCTTGTAATTCTATAGGATTATCTATTACTGTTACAGAAAATTCCCTTAATTTTGCTGGACTTTCCTGTAATTGTGCAAAAAAAATTATTGTTGGAGATATAATATATGTAGGGAATGATTCAGATTCAACATTATAAATAGGTTTTTCTATTTTATTATTTGGATTTGCAACTAGTTGAGAAGGAAGTTGCCTAGGCTGTCGGGGTGGTTAATTGGATGGAAGTTGTAACTGTTGAGGTTGAGTTAATTGATGTTTTTGTTGAGGATGTGGTTGGTTGAAGAAGTGAATATGGTTGTTGTTGCATTTGTAGATATGGCTAATATTGTTGGTTATATGGAGGTTGAGATTCTTGACATGGAGCTTGAAATTATGGAGGATATGGATGGGAAGGTATGTTTCCATAAGGAAATACCCTCTAACCTTATTGATAGGTTTGGTTTTGAAATTTTTGTGGAGGTCATGCCTTCCATGGCATAAGATCATTCCATGTATTTTGAGGAACATTATAATAAGGAACATTTTTTTGATTAGGATCTTGATAGATACCTGTTTCGCATGGTTGCCAAAGTCTATGGTGCTCAACATTTTAGATTGATTATGTATTTCCAAAGTATCCTTGGTAAGTTTTTTTAGCTCAAGTAATGTAGGACATTCCTGTTTCTTATGTGGATATGCACAAATTAAATAAATTTGAATATTATCAAGAGGACATTCTTGTAGTGGATGCTTTTTTCAACATTTAGTGCAAGATATGGATAAGATTGACTCTTTCTCTTCTTTCCTTTTCCTAGTCCTTAAATCATCTATTTGAGAAGTAAGAGTATTTAAAATATCATTATTTAAACCCTCCAAAATGTTTCCTAATTTTGCTCTATTGACTCCTATAGTGGTTTATTTAGTAACTTTAGAAAGATGATTTCTTATGCTTGCACTAGTTTTAGCTAACCCTCTTGAATATTTCCTGCACAAATCACTAATTTTATCACATGAAAGATGTTAAATATCACCATCACTGATTAAATTAAGTATATCTATATATTCATCATGGATGCCTTTTAAGAATATTGTACGAATTGAGTCGGGACTAAAATCATGTTGCTTTGATTTCTACAAATTATATAAAATATTTCTAAATAATCTTCTAAGCTTTCATCTTCATGTTGTATCACTCTAAAAATATCGTCATGATAATCTCTTGGTCTGCAATAACGTTGATATTTCTTAAGAAATACTTTCTTCATATCATCCCAATATGCAATAGTGCCTTCACCTAGACCCATAAACCAACATAGTGCAACTCCTTTCAATGTTGCAGGAAATAATCACAAATTTATGCAATATTATTGTGAGCAGAACTACAACATAAAATATCAAATTCAAATAGAAAGGAGTCGAGGTCTTTAGTTATCCTACCATAAAATGTTTGCAACACCTATGGTGGAATGTTCTTCATTCGAATATCAACTCCTGGAATATCAACAATGGGAAAGCCAAATGTTTCTTCCCTATCATTATCTTCTGGTGGTTGTCCATTTCCTCCTCCACCATCTCTTCGACGTCCTCCAACGATTCTATGTCCATTGATGTCATCTCCTATAATAGATCCTCTTTCCTCTTCTGCCATGTCTTAGTTCCAAAATACAGTATAAATTGTATTCCACCTTATAAGGGGAGAACCAGAAGGTCGTTCTAATTGGATCTCTGATGCATCACTTATGGAACTTGATCATTTTTTTGCTTCTCTTGAACATTCAGATTTTGTTTCTTCATCTGCAATCACAAGTATATGGGGGAAAAATATCCAAATTACCTAGAATTCTATGTCTACTCATTCTAAGTACTCTAGTAAACCTTCCTTTACTATCTTGTAATCTATACATTCAATATTTAACTCAATTGGATTTGAAGGACACACTATGGTGGTGATGTATGTTAGTACCTGTTATCACTTAAAACCACAGTTCACCTATGTCCAAAGATTCATATAAAAAAAAATTTGGTTTAAGTCAATAGGTTTTTAGGTGTGTCACTTTGAGATTAGTTTTTCCAAAGGTATTGATGTGAGTCCTTGTAAAAAACCGTTAGATACCCTCTCTCATGATAGTTAAAGCATGCCTTGTCTTGATTGCATCATTCTGATTTTGCACAGTTTCGCAGCGCAATATGATTGGCTAGTTTAGCTGCGCAATCATTTTTCCACCTTTCCGCAGCATATCATTGAGCAGCCATTTCGTAGCGCGGCGTGTCATTTCATAATTGCCTGCGCTACGAAATCGGGGATTCGGGGTTTTTAGCAGCATATTTCCTTGAAATGTCAAATCTCGGGAGGTGAGTCATTAGAACCGTTCATATGTTGTCAGTCGACACCCTCTCCAGGTCATGATAGGATTCATTCCGCCATCAGATATAGGATCACACACATGACAATTATTTTAAGAAATCTTATGAGGTATGGTAGTGTCATAATGTTTATTCATGATGCATTAACGTACATGTTCTATGATGAGCGTTTGAAAAAACGCAAAGAAGCCCGAGTTCTCATTTAAAAAGAGATCACTGCAAGCGAGCCTGCATTCCAAAGCCAAAGCTGTTGTGTAAATTGAAGTTGCTGATTAAGTTCTCTGTGTAAGAATATTTTGAGCGATATGGAGAAAAGAGAGCATAGATCCGAAAGATGTCTGAGAACCGAACCAGAAGGACTTGATCTCACGCTCAAAGATGAAGGTGTTGCACGAGCTTTTAAAGAGGCTGGTTACTGGAGGTTCTGTGAAAAATTGAAGGGCGGACACACAGAGGTAACTAAAGCCTTTGCATTAAATTTCAATGGCTTGAATTCTAAGGTTGCATTACTAGAGTTCCCTGTGTCCCCGCAAGCTATCTCTGTTGTCACCGAAATTCCAAGAAGTGGACAGGAATGGTTCAAGAATTTTAAGTTTGACATGACTCCATGTAAGGAGTTTCTGAAGGATCAATATGCAAACGAGGACCTCACTAAGGCGGTGCCAAGGTATTATATTAAAGAGCATTATGCTCTGCTCCTCACAGCCATCCAGACCTCACATGCGAGGGAAGGTATACACAAAGTTTACTCATATCACTTCAAACTCTTGCTACATTTTCATAGGGAAGGCGTCAATAGACATCCCTTTTTATTTATTCAGGAGTCTTGGTAAAATGTGCGACAAAGTTCAATTCAAAAAGGATAATCATGAAACTTCACTTTTCCACCATGGTTTAATTAAGTTACTGGTGTTAGATAGCTTACAAAAAATCGGTAGGGATTGGGACTTCTTCATTTTCATGTCGGGTTTCCAAAGCAAAACAGGTCTTACCCCATTGCCAGACAGGGAAAAAGAAAGAAAGATTCAAGAGCCTACATTGGCTGAACTTAAGAAGGAGGTTAAAGACCGAAAGAAACCCAAAGATAAGCCAAGGAAATCAGAAAAGCCTGTGGTCATAAAAGAAACACCCAAACCATCCAAGGAGAAGATCAAACATCAGAAAGTTGCATCAAAGCCAAGTGGAGTTGCACAAATAACAAGGATCAGAACTAGAAGCCAACTAAGCAGAGAAAAGGGAAAATCAGTAGCAGTAGAAGACAGCCCTATGTCAAAGGCTAGTCTAAAGGATTTGCTGGAGGCAATTGACTTTGAACAAGCCACATCAGTGCAGGTGGAGTCTGTGCCTATTGATCTAACCCAGTCATCCCCTGATAGCTCCAAAAAATCAAAAGCCTCTAAAAGGCTAAGGTTTGAGGAGGATGGTAAGAAATTCATGGTCAAACCCCGAAGACCAATTACCAGGAGACAAATCCAAGCAGCAGAGCAAGTCCATAAAGATGAGGTAAATTCCAAGGTAACGACAACAAAAGAAACCAGACAATTGCCTAAGGCAGAGAAAGCAGAGGAAAAAAAAAGAACAATTTATACCAGAGGACAGGCCAAACAAATGGGAAAGCAGATAGCTCAAGCAGAAAAAGCAAAGGAGAGCAAAAAGAAAGATATGAAGGAAAAAGCTCCCATTGTCAAGAAAGTTAAAACCTCATCTACAAAGGAGAAATGGGAAGCAGCTGATAAAGAAATGGACGATTTAGAAAAAACAGTATCAGAGATTGCAGCTATGGAGAATGAACTTGCAAAACTAAAGGCTCAGTTAGGCAAGTTAGCTGCTAAATAAATTGAAAATGTTTAAGGTCAGATGTTGCTCCAAGTTTTGTTTATTTTTCTTAAGTTAATTAATTTTTGAGGCATGTATAAAAGGAAGACAAATTAGTAATTTTGGAACCAAGGGTGAAGTTGTAACAGTCACGAAGTAATTGAAGAAATTCATTGAAGACTGTGATTTTGCAAAGAACAGCAGTTTCGTAGCGCGCTACGAAACTGTTGTAGGTGACTGTTTTTAAAAGAAAATTCAAAAGTGATGCTGAGGTCATCAAATTTTGTGAAGAAAGGCTTTGAGGATAGGGCTGATGTTGTTGACAGTTCTGGTGGCATTTCTTGCAATTTGGTCTTCGCAAGAAAAGTTAATGGCCACGGGAGGAGCTGAAGATCTGGTACATCCTGAGTTTCAAGATCAGAAGTCAATGAATGGACAGGGCAACTTGCATGCGTCTCAATGCCCAAATGCCTGTACAACGAGATGTTCTCGGACGCAGTATCGGAAGCCATGTATGTTCTACTGCTAGAAATGCTGCAAGAAATGTATGTGCGTTCCCCCTGGCTATTACGGAAACAAGCAGGTCTGCCCCTGTTACAATAACTGGAAGACAAGGCGAGGCGGCCCCAAGTGCCCCTGTGAGAATTCTCTGAAGTTTTCTGTTTCTATGTTTTTATGTATTCCTATTAAGATCGTCGCTCAGTGTGGCAATCAGTTGATGGATTGCTTGCACTAGAAGCACAGTTTGGAGCCATTTGTCGGAATATAAGAAGTGTTTGGTTTGTTTCAGTACCAAAAAAGTTGGAAGAAGATGCTGCTTGAATTAGAAGAAATGCTATAAATTGTAACTTCAAAGTGTCCTTCGCATATTCAGGACAATAGGAACCATATATCAGAGATTCTTACGGCAAAAGATCTTAAATATGATGATTTGGGATCCATTCGTTTTTCAGATTTGGAGCTTCTTAATACTTATATGGAGGAAATTGTTGTGTCTGCCAGTTCTCACCATCTAATGAATACGAAAAATCTAGAGTACAGAAATGGAAGATTGGTTATTTCATCTAAAAGCTTAGCGCATGGGCTGAGCTTATTTCAGGCATCCAGGCAAAAGAAGCTGCAGCTATGAGTCAATTGCAAGCAAACATAAATGAAGCTGGTGGAAAGGATTCTGTAAGGGTTTGGTCGTTAGCCTCTCGTCGAGAATGCATTCATAAACTCAGCTGTAATGGTAACAAGTTCCATTCTTGTGTCTTCCATCCAAAATACTCGTCACTCTTGGTCATTGGCTGTTACCAGTCTTTGGAATTATGGAATATGGCAGAGAACAAAAACATGACTCTTCCTGCTCATGAAAGTCTCATTGCAGGGTTAGCTCAGTCTCCTGCAACTGGAATGGTTGCATCTGCAAGTCATGACAAATGCACGAAGCTATGGAAATAATAAGATAGTAGCATACAGACTTGGTACTCAAGGTTTTTGACAATGGTAGCTGTATCAATTCTGATTAAGATATTAAAGGACGAGACATATCTAGTACTCCTTTTTCAGGAAATGAAATTGAGGATAAGGTATACAAACAGAGTAGAGTCTTGGCTATAAAAGATAAGACACAAACTGAACATGAGAGAACTATCGATCAAGACAGTCAAACTTGTAATCAGCTTCTTGTTGAAGTGTGCCTCTGCTAAATGTTTCAAGTACAGTTCAGGAATTTCAGAAAATGGAAGACTGTGTTTTTCTTTTAAGTTACACAGCAGTTTCGTAGCGCGCTACGAAACTGCTGTAGGTAATGATTTTAAACGCAGAACAGACAGTTGGAGTTTGTTATCATGAGCGGGAAGTTATTTTTGAAAAGAGAGACACATGTCCATCAATCCCGCCTACAGCACATCAGAAACATAGCAGCGGTACATACCTTGGGTTATTAAAGATTTCAAACATGCTATTATATATCCGAGCAGATTAAGGAAAGCAGGGACCGTGTAAACAGGGCACATATCTTCATCAAATAATGAGTGATCAGCACAGTTAGAATCCAAGGCAGCTCGTTCAGTGAATGCCTCTCAAGTACATTTCAGCCACTACAGGAATAGCACAAGTGTCAAAGATCAAGAAGGAATCATGCACACGAGGAGATAGAATTAGAATTTTAATAGGATTAGGACTCTATGTATTTACAGCAAAATACCTTTGTATTTAATAAGTTTGTTTAGATATAGATAAGGTAATTAATGATAGGATATCGAGCTCCCCTCGTGCTGGAGGAGGAGACTCAAGGTAGTCTAGTTTTGTTTCCTATATATAGGAAAAACTCTGATGTAAAAGGGGTTGGAGATTTTTATCAAAAAGACAGAGTTTTCATATAGGTTTATGTAAAGTTTTTTCACAGTAATAGAAAGCATATTGTTTCTTCCCAAGATTCATCTTGTGTCTCAAATGTTCAGGATGTATGTGGTTTGGTTTTATTCATCTTGTTTTACAGTTCACTAAACATGCAATCACTCTGAATTCATCATTGATGCTCAGACTTCCTGTGTATGTTTTGTTGAGTTGATGTCTTTCTTGGTAGATGTTTTTGAACAGTGAGACATTATATGCCTTGGTTTCCATGATTCAGTAGCTGCTTGTTTACTGTAGGAATGTATGACTCCATGAGCCCAATGGGAAAAGCCTTGATTTTGTTGTTCCAACCAGCTTAAATTTATTCACTTTTTAAAGAGTTAGCCATCTTTTTGCCCTTAAATGCATATCAGAAATCTGTGAGAGAGCCCTCTCTGAATAAGGAGGCTAAACCTTAGTCTAAAGCCTGGTTTGAAATAGTTGCATGAGATCTCACTAAGTAGCAGCCTTTAGTGCATGATTTTGTGACAACAGACGGTATAAGGTATCACCAACGATAACATAATTTTTAGCCAAGGGACGTAATTTTCGACGTTCATCCTTGGAGAAAGTAGAGAGAAACTTTGAAGTCTGGAGATAGACAATGATATCTCCATACCAAGGGTCGAGTGAAGAGATGAGGAATAAATGTTCGTCGGGAAAACTTTCCTCATAAACATTATCCTCTCCACAAGGCAGCTCAGAAATTAGCTCAGCGAAAACCATGGATTTATTAGACTTGGCAGACAAAAACTCGAGATCAAATTCTTGTAAGATGACTATCTATCTATTATATTTGCCCCCAATCACTCGCCTACTGAGGACAAATTGAAATGGATTGACCGTCGCTAAGACAAAAGTTTTGCACAGCAGGATATAATGATGGAGCCGCTAGACAGCATGGACAGCTGCCAAGGCCAACTTCTCAACCGGAGAATAGCGAAGTTCAGGACCTATTAAGCCTCGGCTCAAATAATAAATCACATGCTCGGTGAGAGCATCGTCCTCCTGAACGAGAACCATACCAATGGTTGATTCTGCTGCAGCGAGATATAAAAGGAAGTCTCTCCCATAATCCGGTGGACTCAAAAGCGGGGTAGAGACTAATGCCTTTTTCAAAGCATCAAACGATCATTGCGCAAAGTCGTCCCATACAAATGGAACTCCTTTCTGTAGCAAACGCATGAACCCTTTAGTGATCTCGGCATAGTTCGCTATAAACCGTCTTAATAAATTGAGGACAGGGAGGCAACTGAACTATTGCCTCAACCTTTAAGGGATCAACCCGAATCCCTTCATTTGACACAATGAACCCTAACAACCGACCGGACGTAACCGCAAAAATGCACTTGTTGGGATTCAACCGGATTTTATAAAAAGGACATCGCTCGAAAACCATTTGAAGGTGACTAGGGTGATCAGTTCTCTTTCGAGAACGAGTAGTGAGATCATCCAAGTATGCTTCGATGACATGTTTGATGTCTTGGAAAGCATATGACATGGCCCGCTGAAAGGTGGCTCTAGAATTTTTAAGACCAAAAGGCATCTTTCTATATGCAAAGGTACCCCAGGGACATATAAAGGCTGTCTTATGTTGATCTTCAGGACGGATAGAAATTTGATTATAGCCAGAAAAACCATCCATGAAGAAAAAAATCTCATTACCCGCACACTCGTCGATAATCTGATCAATGAATGGCGTGGGGTAATTATCTTTCGGACAAGCCTTGTTTAGGTCCCTAAAATCGATGCATACTCGAATTGTTCCTTGCTTTTTATCCACAGGGACTAGATTAGAAACCCAATCAGTAAGAGGAACAGGGTATATGAAACCCGCCTTTAGCAGCTTCTCCACTTCCGCTTTGATAGTTGCTGCTTTCCTAGGGTTAACCGACTGAAGCCTTTGACGAACTGGTTTGGCATTTTCATACGTCTTGATCTCATGTTGAACTATAGATGGGTCAATGCCAGGCATTTCTTCATAAGACCAAGCAAATACATCTCGAAATTCCTTGAACAGATCGGTGTAAATTTGAATTTCTTCAGGGGAACACTCAATTCCGATGAAGAGATTCTCGATCATGTTAGGGTCCCTAGAGATTTTTATAGGTATTGTTTTTGAAATCACCGACATATTACCTTCGGCACGAACGTGTGCTGGAGCCAAAGGATTTGACACCATACAAACATCACTAGTACAGAGTTCGGAGAATCTAGATTCTACCTCTTGCAATGGAGGAAGAAAGTATGAATGATGGTGTAAATATTCCCAAGGTCGATCTATACCCATCATTGCTTCGAGGATTACTTCTTCAGAAGGTAAAAATGAATCTAAGCAGTCCAAGGCAGAGGTAGAATCAAGGCTCCAAGCCATGGCCACATCGCCATCTAACTCCTCTTCGGAAAAAGGAGTAGAATGGTCGTCTGCAGAGTTGACGATAGACTAATATCTAAGCTCAACTGCAGATATAGGGAATGCCATTCCATTCCCTTGTCCTTCAACTAATGTGGTCGTAGGTGAAGGCAAAGTCCAAGGGTCTGAAAAATAACAAGTTCGGAAGAACTCTTCTCGAGGAGACTCCTTAGATGATGAAATGGCATTAATTTTAGCGAAAGGAGAGGGAAGATCAAAAGTACCCATCAACGAGGAATACATCCCTACTCCTAAATTCTCAGTAGGCAGACGAGGGTTATCCACAAAAGGAACACTAGAGTCAGAGATTGCTTGAGGATCGACTGGACAATAATCCAATTGATCAACCTGTGGAGGTTCCAGGGTTTGAACTCGCACCAGCAAGAAGTTGCTGCCCTTGGGGAAAAGGGTTGGTTAACATAGCTTGAGAACTAGAAGTCCCTTGCTGCCCTAAAAAGTGCTGAGCGTCTTCAATCTTGGGGCAAAGATGAGTTAAATGGTCTCCACTGCACAACTTGCATGGAAACTTGAATTTCTTTTTAGACTCATTTCTACCACCACCAGCATTATTGCCAGATTTATTTGCGTCAGGCTTCCCATCTTGGTTCTTTTTCTTACCTCGTCCTTTCTTTTTCCCATTGGAATTTTGATTTCCTTTGGGGTTATCAGATTGGACGGCATTAATCGAAGAGGTTTGGGAAGCCGGAGGGTTAGACGATGTGACTTGGTTGTTAGAAGTAGTTTGTAAAGAAAATTGTTGCAATTGGTTCAACAAGTTCACTGTATTCGTGTATACTGACCCAACAATACCATCCATGTGGGGACCTGGCTTCGACTTAGCTACGTCAACCTTAGACCCAGGAGCATCTGGAAAATATTTTTGTAGGATCCCAGATTGAGAGTAGAACAATTCTAATTGCTGGGCCCTAAAAATGGCTTGCTCCTCAAAATAGACTCCAGAGATGGAGACATCCTTGGAGATCTCAGGTTGTAAGGATTTCAAAAACCATTCAAGATGGTACTCCAGAGGGATTTCGGCTTTAATGAGCCTCTTTCTCCGTCTCCATTCCTGAATATGGTCAGAAATGTGAGTTGCCTTATCCTGATGAAAAGTGGCTAGTAGTTTAGTTCCGGCATCATAACGGATAGGCAATTGAAAATGATTTAAGAAAATATTGGCTAAGTCAGCGAAAGATGTAAAGCTGCCCCCTGGCAACTCTATATACCATTTGGCCGCATTACCAATCAAGGTGCACTGAAAGAGTCTCAACCTAATCGAGTCATCGATAAGGGAGTTAGATGAGCACCACAAATGGAATGTGGTTACATGATCACCTGGGTCCTCACCGCTCTTCCCTTTGAATTTTGGAATGTCCAAAGGGAGTTTGGTTGGGACCGGAGGCCAGGCCGGATTGTAATTGATTGGATCATTTGTTAACTTAGTGAGATATGGCAAGTTCAATGTTGCCAGAAACGGAATCTTAAGAGGACCTTGGGGATTCCACCCAGACTGGGTGGAACTTCCAAAGTTCTGAAAAAACTGACCTAGATTTTGGAAGGCACAAGGTTGCCCAAAGTAGCCAGTAGAACCGAATGAACCAAAAGGCAAGCCTTGTGATCCAGCAAAATTCGGAGTTTCACCAACTCCGGTCACATATCCACCATAACCAGCAAAGTTTCCTCCTAAAGGATTATAAGGAGTTGATAACCCCTGATACGGATTCCAAGCCCAAGCTAAGGGAGGAATACTTTGAAATGAACTAACTGTAGTGTACGGCCTATTCCCTTGTTGGCCGAAAAACAGATTCCCAGTTCCCGCGCCACTAACCCAGGGTTAGTCCAACCTTGGAAAGCATTGCTGCTTTTTCCTATAGAAGAAAAAGGCATGGATCCTATCGTCGGGTTGGAATGTGGTATATGACCACTTCCGAAAGGAAAACCTTGGAATGAAGCCGATCCACTCATCATGGCCGTGGCAGCACCAAACGGAACTGAAGGAATACCCTGTGAATGGGCGCCAAATGGGAAGAATCCAGAACCAAAAGCATTGGTTTGGGAATTTCCACTCGTGGATGGAATGGAGGTAGACCCAACTAAAGATGTGCTAGCAAAAGATCCAAACAAAGAAGTAGAGGAGATGGAAATCGTTCCTCCCCCTTGTACCGATGTTGGAGTCTGCATAGTTGTAGCACTTGTAGTAGAAGCCATGCTTCTAGTAGTGGTCATTGATGGTAAGCGTGTAGTGTAACCTGGACTTGATGGTCTATGCGTCGGAGTCCTAACGTATTGTAATATGTTTGGATGACTAGATGGTAGGGGAGAATTCAGAGCCACTAACGACTCTAAGAGTTATTCTACCTCTATGTTATTCTTCACTTGTAAGCAAACTCGAGAAAGAACTAGAGTGTTCCTTTCTTGTTCCGCGGAAGTGCCAGGCCTTGCTTGAATACTAATGCCCCCAAGAGGAGGATCAATCCCCGATGCGTCAACTGCCGTGGGACGAAACCCACTAGTAGTATTACCTCTGCGCCTTCTAGGAGAAGGCTCTAAACTTGGTGGTGAAAGACCACGAAGTCTTCGAGTCCGTCTAGGTGATCGGGCAGCCACTTTGAATTTCTTGCTAATATCTAACTAAAGACTCAAAAAATTGAAAGCTAGGCCAACTAAGAGCACAGAGCACACACTATAAAGTCGCTAAAGATAAAACCCAGTCAAACAACTTCCAAGTATTTCCGCTCCGGGTTATTAGGACCGGACACCAAAATACGAGAAAGTGAATTAAGGGGCCTTCCAAAGATAGTCTGGGATGATGAGGGCCCAGTCCTATCAGCGAAGGTAACAGATGAAGTTACACTGACCTCCTAACAACAGCCTGCGTTGGTGTAAGCCCCCAAGCTTCACAAGGGTGCCCTCCAGTAGTATTGTCTAGAGTGATGCAACGTCGACCTCAGGTGCCACAGGATTCCCCTCCGCAGCCACCTGTGTAGATCCCTAGGAGTAGCAACTATGGATACCAACTCTTCGCAGAAGCCAGGTGAAACAGTTGTGAGGTAAGTTCAAACAAGTAGGAGAGGGCGTATCTCTCTTTCCTATCTTCACAGACCCTCGTGTTTAGCTCCCAGATCTGGAGCTTTCTTGGTCTTCCTAACGCTATTAGGTTTTCACTCGTTATGCAGACTCCTACGTTTGACGTTTAAATGGCCTTGGAGAGTTAACTCTCCACTCGCCTAATCCAAGGCCCTAAAATCCTAAAACTTGTTGGTGTATGTAACTTAAAAGAAAACAATTTAGTGAATTTTAGTTAGCGCTTGATTTTAAAATAGGCTGTTTTTTAAGTCATGGGATAACGTAAGTGAAACTAGTGGTGTTTTTGACGCAAAAGAAATTAATAAAAACCTAACTACGTGCACATGCACTTGTTTTCCTTTTTCGATGAAGAGAAATTTCTACAAGGTTCAAAGGAACTTCTAATAAAACAAATTTTTCTTTTATTTTCGTTAATTCATGCTTCACACTCACAAAAGTTAACGAAGCTATGTATGCCTAAAAAGATATGCAAATCTATCCTAATGCAACAAATATATGCTAATGCAAGATTCAAAACAACTCTAAAAACAAGAAATGAAAGTTGCTTGCTTATCAATTTTTATTTTTCCACTTAAAATGTCTAGATGGAATATGAGATGCTACCATTCATTTCATCTAAACACTAAAAACAAGTTTCAAGACAAACATAAAGTGCTTTCATTCACTAAAAGGAAACCAAATGAAAACCAAGTTCAAGAAAGCAAAATGAAGTTTTTCAAAAAGTTTTCTTCAAAGCAACAACAAAAGAGTCTTTTCAAAAATTCTCTCAACAGGACTGAAACTTTGTGATTGAAAAATAGGCAACAAACACTTTTGCAAGTTGACACCACACAATGGATGAAAACTCAAAAAACATTAATATGTTTAAAGATGCCCTTAACAATCAAAAGCAACAATGAAAGCTTTAGCAACAAGGACCAAAAAGATTAAAAAGACGAAATTCAAGAAAGTATCAATCAACAACTTTCATGAAACAAAGAAGTGGATGGTCACAAAAAGCGGTTTTGTCAAGCAAACAAAAAGTCACCAAAAGCAAGATTCAACACAAAGATTGAGACCAATCTTTCTGCCCTGATGAATCAGAGCAGCCAAAATTCTAGCAAGAAATCTTGCGTTCTTTAGCAAAAAATGATGATGCTTGTAACAACAAAAACAAGACCAATACCTCTTACAATCAGAGAGAATGTGGAACAAGATGCTTGCTGTAAAACAAAGAACTGATACTGGAAAATGATTGTTTCAGACTGAATCAAACAACCAGACAGAACTTCAGAGACAAAAAGATTTACAAATATTGAAAATTGCAAGATATACGTGACTGTACTTATGTATAGATTGCGTGTATACATGACTGATCCTAAGGAAACCTACGTATACGCGGGTTAACTTAAGGAAACTTGCGTATATACGCTTCTGTAACTAATGTAGAAATTCTGAATAATTTAACACATATTCAACAGATATTATCCTGATCATGTACTATTGCGGAAAACATACACAATACATAAGCTCCTCTACGTTGATCATCAATATAGCAGCATCAATAACAATAAAACATCAAGAGCATTCACACATTAACACAGTATGTATCCCGGGGAAAGCATCTCGCTAAAAACCCCAACTATCTGTATATTAATGATTGAGTCATGTAACATTACACAGCATAATACTTCTCACAAGTATCTCCACCTCTGTTACACACAATACAGCTCAGATCTGAATCAATCACTGGCTCAAATCTCCTTCGCTGCTTGCCTGCCTCCGCTGCTCAAGAACTGATGATAATTCCAAGGCAACCACGTATTTACTTGGCTAAATCATGTGAGCACAAGCTACAATGTGGGAAAATACGTGGGCAAACTCATTTGCATACTCAATCCCTTGATTGTGCAAGATCTGATGCACAACTATAGTCACAACTGATAGCAATCTGATTCTCTAACACCTGTCCCTGCTGAACTGAACATGCACTGACATGAAACTAAGTTAACTGATGTATTCATTAGTTGTATTATGAGTTAATAACTTGTGAATTAATTAATAACTAATTCACCCAACTCATCTCTAGTCTATTTGCCAGTTAGACTAAATACACCAGTTTAAACAAAGCTAAACTGAACACAACTCCATCAACTGCACCTCCAGTCCACTAAACTCAACTCACTTGAGTTCTAACTGAAGTCCTGCATGCAAATATTAGTCATCCCATAGGTAACAACGTATTTCCTTCTGGGATCTGCATGTACCACATCCGTAGCTCATCCTGAAGTGCTCCAAGAGAATAAGACAAAGTTTATAGTCTAAATATTATTATGAGCTAATAATATTTGACTGTTCTATATACTGTTCTATATTTAGACTGAGCAGTCACTCCGCTGTGATCTAAAAAATAGAAGTCCATCTATTTTTCCCAACTTGATCAATTATCCATAAACAACAACCTGCAATCCATAGACATGATCCATATGTCTAAAAATAGACATAGTCTAAAAATAGACTTGCGCCAAAAATAACCTGCGAGCCTACTTAGTGAAGGCGACTCTTTTCACTAAGCTCCATCATCTTGTTGCAATCTCAACAATAGCTCCCTCAAATAAGAAATTTAACAAGTCAAAACTATGCATAACTAGTTGAAGGAGCGTTGCTCCTCAGAGTTTGGGTTCTTATATCATTAATGCACCACCCTCAAAAATTATCTTGACAAGATTTTCCAATGTTGGTCCCATATAGAACAAGCCTTGCACTCTCTACGAGACATGGTCAAAAGTAAATTTGTTGAGAATTCAAGCTCTAGCAATCAAAGTGGTGTACATCCACATAAAGAGGGAAAATCCATCAATCAAGAGTAGAAGGAGTAGACAGACCAAACTCCACCCCAGACCCCATGACTTTTTTTTTCTCTCTAGTGTTTTGTTTCTCATTATAGTGAACAATGAATAGTAAATATATTCTTCCATTGCAAAAATATGTTAGAATCTACAAGTTAAATGTAGTAGGTAAAACAAGTGTTTTTTAGTTTCTAGGAGTTTTTAAAAGCATTGCCCCAAGGTGTTAGCCTCTCTTTTTTTTTCAAATGAATATATCATAACTGACCCTTTAAAAAAGAAAAGAAAAAAGATGATATTATTTTTAAAGTAACTTATTTTGTTTATATTGAGTTATATGTCATTCCTTTAATTTGTAAATAACAAATATATTTCAGAGCATTGGGTCTATTTGTGATTTTTGTAATGGAATATAAGTGATCCAACAGTCAACCCCGATACTCAACCTCAACTAGGGCATTTTTTTTGTTATCTTACAAAAAAATCTACTTTTTGGTTTTTAGGAATAGTGGTCTCTAACCATGTCAATGGAATTCGAGATATTGAAAGTCATTTGAAAAAAATTATGAGTGCTTTAAATTAGGGTAATTGATTTTGGCTTTTACAATTAAACTCTCTCATATGTTATAACTTGGGTTATAACAAATTGAATTTGCTAATTCTATCTTTGCTCTCAATTAAAGATTGAAAATGAAATCCTACAAAACACTCATATTCCAAGTGTAGGATGACATGATGCAAATTACAATATTGTTGGCCCATATGTATTCTAGTTTCGATTTACTCATCTTTTGTATTTTTCCCTTTTGTTTTGTGTTTGACTTATACAACGGAGAAAGAAAGTTCTTAATCTTTTGCATGCTTTTACAATGTTTGAAATTGTTGAATTGGTTTTGAGTATGAATCACATCCATGATTTTTGCTCCAGATGTTGCAGGAAAAGTAACAGTTTAATGCTACTCTTTCCCAATGCCACTCTTTTCCACACCACTGCCTTACTATTTCCTAGGAAGAATAACAATTTAATGCTACTCTTGATTTTTGCTCCAGATGTTGCAGGAAGAGTAACCGTGTAATGCTACTCTTTCCCACACCACTGCCTTGCTCTTTCCTAGGAAGAGTAATAGTTTAATGCTACTCTTTCCCACACCACTGCCTCAGTTTAATGCTACTTTTTCCCACACCACTGCCTTACTCTTTCCGAGGAAGAGTAATAGTTTAATGCTACTCCTTCCCACACCACTACCTTATGGCGTTTCCATTGCAACATTGGTTCAATTGCTAGTTATGTTTTAGTTACGTATACTAGTTAGTGTTATTTAATCTTTTAGTTATTTGTATTTTGAATTTTTATGTCATATATAGAATCAAAATAATAATTAAGTATTTCATATGCATATTTATAGTATGGAATTTCTTCAACGTCACTTAGCTACAAGCCCTACTTATTTTTGTTCTAATCCCTTTTACTGATTTACCTTTTGTATTTTAGGGAGTGATTTTAATCATAGGAGCACGATAAGGAGTCAAATGCCAAGGAAGCATAAAGCAACACCCTTAGAGGAGACCTAGTTCTGAGGGTCATTTTGGTGACAACAATTTCCATTCTTATTTTTATAATTGCCTCCACTTTCCAAAGGCACAAGTAGCTAAAAAGTCATCTTTCAACTCTGAAGATTATTTATTGGGATTTTTTGTGGTAAGCTATTTTAATTTCATATGAAATTCCCTTCTTATTAAACCTATTTTGGGGATCAAACAAGTTCAAGCACTGCCATCAATGAACTCTTTGTGTTGCCCAAGTTTTTTTGGGACAAAGTGTTGTAGTAGTTTCAGAAGAAAGATTAGTTTGATCTGCACATTTTTATTTTCTTCAATTCTTGTTACATAGGGTGAGCCAAAGATGATTGCAATGATATAGTTCATGGTTGGCACCAAAGTTTCAATTTTATACTGGAGTTGTGTCAACATTCCCAAAATTTAGGATACCAACGATTGTTGTTGAAAGGATCCACATGTTCTACACAATCTAATGTTGTTTACCATTCCCAACTCCTAGATACAAAAAGAAAAAATATAATGATATAAAGTTATCAAACAAGGTTTGATTTCTTCCAAAGCCCGAGGCTGAAAATTGTTTATTTTCTTGATAATTTATGAAAACATGTTCTTTCTTCTTGATCATCACAACTATGGCCCACATATATGCATATTTTTTGTTTCTTTTTTCTTGTATAGTTAAGATTACCTACGCAATTTTGGTTATATCCCATATAGTGTGAAGGCCCATACAATGATTTATTTTGCTCTCATTTCTTGGTAGGCTCTATAATTTGAGATTTTATTTGTTTTATTGAGCCAGTCTCATATTGTTGCACAACATTCCTAAAATTTATTATGTCATTTCTATTGTATGCGTAGAACTAGTGTACTACACTTTTCACTGTTTTGATGTCTTATTAGTAGTCTTTGGCCATTGTATTTCAATGATTTTCTTGTTACTGTCAAAGTAATCGTGTGTTTAATGGAATTGAATTTCCATTATAGGATCTTTTAAAAATCATATATTTGATATCTCAAGGTGAATATTATAGGATATTTTTGTGTTTTCTTTCAAACTTATATGCAAGGTCTCCATTGTTTTCATCATGTTATTGATTGGATAAAGAAAATTTAGATGATTTGTTGTGCTGCAACCTATTCGCTAGAGCAGCTAAGGAAAACCTCTAGCTTTCCCAATACATGAGATATATTGAAGCTAGAACACAGGAAACCAGACATTTCAAAAAATTTGAAAATTGAAATTTGATTATTTGGAGGCTAAAAATTTGTGAGGGTGGATTTGGTAAATTTGACTCGTTCAGTTTAATCATGGTTTTTGGATCCATATATATGGGCACCCTTGGTTTTTCCTATGGAATTCATCTCCATATGTAGCCTCTTTAAAGGATGATCAAATGCATGTTAAATGGTCTCAGTGGCCACTGAAAACACAACAGTGGTAAATACAAGAGCCCAATGAATATCAGAGCCAAAGGTATTGACATCATCCTGAGATTAGTAATGTGATGGTATATCCAGTTGTTTGAGGAACAAGTAGTTTTGGTGCAATGGTGATTTGACATAATGCATGGTGTTGCAGTGGTATGATGAGAATATGTTGCAAATATTTGATGAGGAGGTTTGGTTATACAATGATGATGAGATCAATGAAGGAATAGAGGTCGAGGAAAATGAAAAATAAATGATTTTCTCCAAGAAAAAGTAGGAGTGACAACGCTCGTTACTCTTTTCAAATAGGCATATCATGAAGCAAGAAGAAAGGTTGGAGAGGCAAGGATTGTTTCCCATGCTTAAATTAAAGTTGCTAGATTAGTTGTGCTTAGAGTTTTCGTCAAAGAGGAATTGGTGGTGCAAGAGGCTACATAAATTTTAGAACAACAAAAATAGCTCTCGCCATATAAGTTTGAAATGGTTGGCCACTGCAACAAAATGATCAGATGAAGAAAGGTTCAGAGACACAACTGTATTGGACCAACAAGTGCGTTGTCATACTAAGTGCATTGAATATGTGATGAGGACCTTTTTTGTTGTGGTTGTGATGCAAGATCATCCCACTTTTGAGTCAAAATATATTTTGACTATACTTAGGGGTTTTCATTTACCAAGGGAGTTGGTTCTCTAATAGATTTTAATTATTTGATTATTTGTCTTTTGGACCTATGTCTGTAAGGAAAATTAGAGAAATTGTGAATATTGTAGCATCTACTCTTAAAAGAGAGATATAGAGAATATTTGAAGTGATTTGAGATATTGTAGGTAGTTAGATTTCTATAAATATCTATGGATCTAGAGAATCCTAGAATAGGGGATCATTGAGTACTTAGTGGATCTAGATAGGAATAGTTGAGTAAATAGAGGATCTAAACTTGAATCCGTTTCAAAGTCCTACTTGTATAAAAACATGTAATCAAAGTAGAATGATATGATGAAGAATAGAGGTGTGTAGTGTGGATAAGAGGAAATTTTCGAGAGGATTTGAGAGCCGAATAAGGCCTTAAGGCTAAGAAGGGATTTGATTGTAAATCATGTCATGAGGGTTGTTGTAAATTATTTCTACATTAAAAGAGGAAGTTATTGGTTTCGAGTATTTTGCAATCTGTCATATTAAACAATGTTTATGATGATGAGTTGAATTTGATATGGGTTTGTTTCAGGCCTATGTCAAACCCATGAATGATTAGTGTAGTGGAAGAATAACCTTAAGAAGCACAAAGAAGAATGGATTATTCTTGTATCAGAGTCACAACAAAAGTAGAAGAAATCAACAATCATGAGGAACAATGAGAGATTATCATTACATGGAGAATTGCAACTATGATAGAGTGAGTTGGAAGAATAATCTCAGGAGAGATAGGTGTTGATCATTGATCAATGAAGGATCAATGATCCATTAACTAGAGGATACAGGAGTATTTTTAGAGTACTGAACAATTACTATAAGCATAAGGGAAGATTGAAGACAAAGGACTTATATTAGAACAAAAGGGTCAGCGGAGAGTATAAAGGGAGAAACTATGTTGAGTTTGAACCAGAGGAGCCGAAAACCACATAACAAAGCCAGAGGAGTCGAGCATAGAGGAGTGGTGTAATACTTAGTTTTTTTTGGAGTCCCAACATAAGTCTGTCACTTGAAAACTCCAGGAGATAGAACTTCAGAAGGAGTCATCATTTAATAGCAATGGCTCGGAGGTCTCGAAGCTCGAGTGGAATTTTAATTTACGAGAGGGAATACCTAAAGGAAAGCATCGGGCTCTCGGATCTAACAATTGGAAGAGAGTTGGACAACAATGGATGGGAAATTATCTATCGTCCAAATCTATTAAAGCTGGGAGTCATTTGAATTGCGAGAAGGCATTTAGAAGAGCCGAGAACCAGGTCACAAGACGGATGATAGTTAACAACAATTATTTCTATTACCCGAGCCAGAGATTGCCTAGGATTTTTGCTTTAGAATTTATTTATAAGTTGGGACCAGGGCATAAATGGGGCCGATAGGTGGAGTATATGTGGCACAATTTAAGACATGAAACAGTGGTCCATAAAGGAAAAGGGATCAAGCAAGAATGAACGGGCTCACATGGCAAGGCCAAGGTGAAGGCCAATAACTATCAAAGGCATGTGGAGCAAGTGGCCTAGTCTAGGTGTTAATTAAATCTGCAAGCGGGTATCAAAAAGGTCAAGTTCGTCTTATGTGTTAGGTGGGCCAGCGTGAATGTTAAAATTTGGGTATAATTCTTTTTGTGAACGAGTTTGGTCATAGTGGTTTTGTTATGGCTTTGGCTATGCATTTATATGCATATTTTGGCTCTGGTGGCTATGTTTAAAAATGATAATTAAATATGGTGGTTTGGTACCCCCCTTGTAGACCCTTCCACTAAGTTACACAATCTTTTATAAGAGATTTATCTCCCTAAATTTGGGGTTGAAGGAAGTAAAATTTGGAATAGATCTAGGCATTGTGGGTTTGATCGAACCAGATATTTGGAAAGCCTATAATTTGGGCTTGCATAATTTGGCATCAAAGCAGGAGTGCTATGAAAACCTTAGAATAGAGAGTTTGAAAGGAGAAATCAAGGGAGATAACAACTAAAATACTATTTCTATGGTGGGATGAGATGTGATAGCAAAATCAATTAAAGTAGATGAAGGAGGTAAAATTTATTTATGTTTTACACTTTATTTTGCATTTGAAGATTGATACCCATAAGAAAAGCGTTAGATATTTTGGAAGGATAGTGAGCATAATGTTCTAAGGAAAGAGAACATTGAAAAACAACAAAGACTGATAAGAGGACTAGATCATATTAGAGAAACAAAGAATTTGGTTGAGAAGAGGCAATGTGCTCTCGAGGAGGATTATTTTGAAGAAATAGATTAGAAGTGCTTTTGAGCAACAGGAAAGGTTGTAAAATCTTGTATGATGTTTTTATAATTAACTTTAGTTATGAATAATTATATATGCAGATAATTGAGAGAATAAGAGTGGTAGCAACTATGACAATTGAAACTGTGATAGAGGAAGGAGAGCATGCAAAGCTCTTAAACTAGATTTTGAAAAGACCCATCAACCAAATGAATTTGTTGAAGTAAGGGAAATAAAAGAAAGTGGAGAAGTGAGCAAATGACAATGCAACAACCTAACAAATTTCAAAGATGAGGAGAAGATGTGCTCAAGGAAAGAAGGAGAAGAGGTTGTACTATATAGGACTAGAAAAATAAAACTTCCAACAAATAGTAATTGGGTAGAATTTGATAGAGGCATTTCCATAGTTATTGTGGGTATAATTTCCAGAGAAAGATAGAAAGATAATAAGAGGACACGAAGAGGAGAACTTGGTATTGTGACAAGTGGTAGACTTGTTACATTTTGAGAAGGCTTGTTGAATCTCACGAGTCGACAAAGAGTGTTCACTAAAGAAAGAAGGAATGGCTACTAATGGTAATTTGAAGGATTTTGAGAGGGGAAGTCATAATCGAATAAAGAAAAATTCCAAAGTAGCCTGCATAAGGAGAATGAGTGAAGGGGAATTTGAGAGATAAATGATTGAGTTGAAAGATCAATTCAATCATTTGAAGCAGATTCTATAGGAAATTCAAGAGGACGAGGGGTATGGATGGACAATGAAAAGGAAGGTGAAATGGCATCCATACAGAGGTAGCAGAGGCATAATATGTATGACAGGTTGAAGGAAGAACTCAAATTAGTTGAGTATGAGTTGATTTTGTTTTAACAAACTTTATTCCTTGATGAGAAACAAGCAAGGAATGTTGAGGAGGAATTCATATATAGTCTGATGGACTATGAAATTAGTTTAGATCAACATGAAGAAGAAGAAACTAATCAACATGAAGGAGAAGAAACTAAGGCATTGAAATAAAATCCTATGTATTTGAATCAAACATTTTATGTATGTATACGTGATTGGTAAGTGATGATGAACATTTAGTTGATGTGTTTATGCAGATTACTCAAGAAATATAACTCTTAGAAGATATGGTTGAGATAGAGAATTTGTGTGTGTTGTTTGTTAACTATGAAAATGGTGAATTTGATAGGGAAGCTATTATGATTAAGGAAATTAATGTTATAAAGGAGGATGAAACAAAACCATCTCAAGGAGACTATGAAAATATGGGAGATGAGGAATTACTAAATGAAGACATGATCGAAGAGATTTCAATATTAATCGAAAATCTCATGTCAGAAAAAGAAAGCATAGACAACAATATGCAGTTTTTGGAGGAGTGGCAAATAGAAAAACACAGTGAAGGATTTTTTACAGAGGACATAGGTAGAATTCAATAAGATTTTGTTAAATTTTATGAAGAATTAAATTTATTGGAAGAGAGGATAGAGAGCCAAAGACTGTATATTCATCTTGTGAAGACAAAGTTGGAGGAATTGGCATTAAAAAACATTGAGGAGAGAAATACAAAGTGTGGCTAGTGGATTGGTAAGATATTTATAACTCTTATGTCAGAAGATGAGGACAAAGACAACAAAAAAGATCAATCGAGGATAGAGGTTGATTAAATAATTGAAGAAATGTGGAGTTTGATGAGACAAACATCGAGGAGGAGATATAGCAAATAGAGGAGGAAAAAACCAACAAAGAATTGTAGTTGAAGGAAGCAGTGTGTATCAACAGAGAAAATTGACAACAACAACACAAAACATGGAAATCTAGAGAATTGAAGACAATAGTACAAGAAACACATGCTAAAAAAAGGATTAATTACAAACTAAAGTTTTTGATCCCGAAAGACTTCATCAACATACACATGGTTAAGAGACCATGATATTTTTCGGTATTGGGAGTCTGATGGAAGAGAATCCCACTTTCAAGTCAAAATGTATTTTGAATAGAGATAGGGGTTTTCATACACCAAGGAATTTGGTTCCCTACTTGATTATAATTATTTGATTATTTGTATCCTATGTTTGTAAGGAAAATTAGAGAAATTGTGAATATTTTAGTTAGACCTACTCTTAAAAGAGAGATATCAAGAATATTTGAAGTGATTTGGAGAGATTGTAGGTAGTTAAATTTCTACAAAGATTTGTTGATCTAGAGAATCCTAGAATAGGGGATTTTTGAGTAAATAGTGAATCTATATAAGAATTGTTGAGTAATTAGAGGATTTTAACTTGAATCCATTTCAGAGTCGTATTTGTATAAAAATATGTAATTAGAGTTGAATGATATGACAGAGAATAGAGGTGTGTAGTGTGGGTAAGAGGAGAGTTTTGAGAGGATTTGAGGGCCGAATAAGGCCTTGAGGCTGAGAAGGGATTTTATTGTAAATCAGGTCAGGAGGGTCACTATAAAATATTTATGCATTAACAGAGGAATTTATTGGTTTTTAGTGTTTTGTAATGTGTCCTATTAAACCTTGTTTATGATGCTGACTAAAATATGATACAGGTGTGTTTCAAGCCTAGGTAAAACTCATGAATGATTAATGTAGTGGAAGAATTACCTTAAGGGGCATAAAGAAGACTGGATCAATCTTGTATTAGAGTCGCGATAGAATCAGAAGAACTGAATAATCGTGAGGAATAACGAGAAATCGTCGTTGCATGGAGCATTGCAGCTATGAAAGTGTGGGTTGGAAGAATAAGATAAGGAGAGACAGGTATTGGTCATTGACCAATGAAGGATTAACGACCCATTAACCGGATGGCACAACAGTCTTTTTAGAGTACTGAACATTGAGTACAAGTAGAAGGGAAGCTTAAAGATGAAGGATTGAGAATAGAATAAAAGGGAGAGTAGAGAGTATAAAGGGTGAAACCAAGTTGAGTTTTAACCAAAGGAGTCGAAAGCCACAAAACAAAGACATAGGAGGAGTTGAGCACAAAGGAGCGATGTAATAATTAGTTTTTTTAGAGTCCAAACATAAATACATCACTTGAAAACTCCGCGAGATAGAACTTGAGAAGGATCTATCATTTAATAACATCGGGTCAGAAGCTTGAAAGCCCGAGTGGAATTTTAATTTATGAGTGGGTGGCAGAGAGTTGGAAAAAAGTGGATGGGAAATTGTATGTTTTCCAAATCCAGTAAATCCAGGAGTCATTTGAATTGTGAGTAGGAATTCAGAAGAGTCAACAGTCAGGTGGAATGCGTCACGAGATGGATGACAGTTAACAACATTTTTTTCCGTTACTCGAAACAAAGATAGCCCATGCATTTTTCTATTAGGATTTGTTTATAATCTAGGACCATGGCATAAGTGGGGCTGATAGGTGGAGTATATGTCGTGCAGTGGAAGACATGGAACAATGGGCCATATGTGGAAGGTTGAAGTCTGGAACTTATATTAATTTCCAATAGGAAAAGGGAACATGCAATAATAAATGGGTTCACATGGCAAGGCCAAGGCCAAGGCCAATAAGTATCAAAGGCATGTTGAGTAAGTGGACCAACTCAAAATAACTCTAGCCTGGGTGTTAGTTAAATTTTCAAGAGGACATCGAAAAGGTCAAGCTTCGACTTATGTGTTAGGTCAGCGAGCTAAGAGGTTAAAAGCTAGGTGTTGTTCTTATTGTGAATGGGTTCGACCACAATGGTTCTGTTATGGTTTGGGATATGCATTTATATGCATATCTTGGCTCTTGAGGTTATGTTTAGAAATGATACTTAAATATGGTGGTTTGGTAACCCCCTTACAAATCCTTCCACTAATTTATACAATCCTTTAAAAGGGATTTATCTCCCTCAATTTGGGTTTGAAGGAAGCGTAGTTTTGAACATATCTGGCACTCTGGCTTAGATCAAACTAGATATTTGGTAAGCCTATTATTTGGGCTTGCATCAAGTTGACTTACATGTGAAATATTGAGTGATGTGAAGCTCCATAATTTCATGCAGCAATGGCTAGAAATTGAATTTATGCATGGTATAAATGGAGGATTTGTTGGTCGAAGATGGAGATTATGCTAGGAATAACATTTACATGATGAATGCTAGCCAATTAAGCTAAGAAAACTTAAGGGATAAGTCTCTACACTTATGAAGAACAATGTTGGTAAAGAAGAAAGATCAATGTAGTAGGTAGTATATGATGGAATTTCTTAGTGATTATTAAAAGGAAGTATGTGAATGTTTGGCCCACTCTAAATACGTAAACACAAAATGATCATTGGAATATATTTCCCATGCTTACGTAGGCTAACCATGGTCATAACTAAATAGACCTCATTTCATGATGCTATGATGCATGACACATTTTTTTAAATTTTAACTAAATAGACCTCATTTCATCTTCTATATATATATCTATCTTTGTGTTACCAAACATCATAACAACTGTGAGGGACGTTTGCGTTTCAATTAAGAGCGTAGAAATGGATCATCATGCTCTCTGCAACATCATCATGCTCTCTCTTATATTCGCAGCCTCTCTTGTTGTTGTTGCTGATCATTCAACCTGGAACCCATTGGAGGAGGAGGAGGGTCACCATGAAGGGGACTTGGACGCTCTTCTGTCCTTTAAAAAGCATATCAAAACCGACCCAGCGGGAAAGCTGCGCAACTGGACAGTTTAGAATTCAAAGCAGCTATGCTCCACTTGGTATGGTATTCGCTGCACTCAACACTCTCTAAGAGTTATTGCCATAATACTTCCTGTTCCCATAATCGATGTGGAGTATGATCCTCGGGGGGATCCTAAATACCAACTGGGAGGTACCCTCTCCCCCTCTCTTGGCAGCGTTTCTTCATTAGAGACGTTGAATCTTTGTGGCAATAATTTCAGAGGAGTGATTCCACCTGAACTCGGGCAGCTTCAAGCCCTCAGATTACTTAACCTTAGCTTTAATGATATGCTTGAAGGATCTATTCCACCTTCATTGTCTAATTGCACAGCCCTTCGATGGATCGACCTCTCGAATAACTTCTTGGATGGGGCGATACCATCTGAGTTTGGTCGTCTAGTCTACTTGGAGCATCTCAACTTCGGGGTCAATCCTCTGAGTGCAAGTATTCCAATTTCATTGTCTAATTGCACAGCCCTTCGATGGATCGACCTTTCATGGAACTCCTTGGATGGGACGATACCATCAGAGTTTGTTCGTCTAGTCCACTTGGAACATCTCAACTTCGGGGGCAATTTTCTAAGTGGAAGTATTCCAGCTTCATTGTCTAATTGCACAGCCCTTCGATGGATCGACCTTTCAAGTAACTTGTTATTGAATGTGACGATGCCATCTGAGTTTGGTCATCTAGTCCACTTGGAACATCTCGACTTCTCTTGGAATGATCTGAGTGGAAGTATTCCAGCTTCATTGTCTAATTGCACAGCCCTTCGATGGATCGACCTTTCTGATAACTCCTTTCATGGGACGATGCCATCTGAGTTTGGTCGTCTAGTCAACTTGGAACATCTCGACTTCACTGGGAATGATCTGAGTGGAAGTATTCCAACTTCTCTGAGCAACTGCACATCGCTTCAAGAGTTGTGGCTTCGATGGAATCAATTCAATGGTTCAATCCATTCCGCTTCCGTTTGGGGTTTGATGAGAAGTCTATCTGTTATTGACTTATCCGGGAATGAGTTAAGTGGTCACATCCCTCCGACTCTGGGCAATCCTAATCGACTGTCATCCATCGACCTTAGTGGTAACCAATTAAGTGGAGGAATTCCAGCGCTCCGCAATTATACCCGGCTATTGTACATGGACCTTTCAGGAAACAACATCAGTGGAATAATTCCAGCGGAATTGGGGTTTCTACAGCAGCTACAGATCCTGGATTTAAGTTTTAACAAATTGGAGAACATTATTCCTCTGGCGGTGGGAAATTGCTCGTCCCTCAGGTCTTTATCTTTGGGGAACAATCGATTGTCCAGCAACCTACCACCTGAGTTGGGTAAATTGAGGGAGCTCACTCACCTTTCAATCTATGGACTATGTGATACTCCTCCGTCCGATGATGATCCTTATCCTCATTATAATTGTCCTCGTGGCAATATTTCAGGTTCTATCCCTTTTGAAATTGGAAATTGCAGTAGTCTCTCTTTTCTATATCTTCATTCAAATATGCTCACGGGGGCCATACCTAAAACCATTACAAGATTGAAGAAGCTTAGAGTTCTTGACCTCAGTAACAACCAGATCACAGGTACAATTCCTCAGGAAATAGGAAAGCTCCAATCCCTTCAATTCTTGTTTTTATTTCAAATAACTTAACTGGACACATTCCAGATAGCATAGGTCACTTAAAATTTCTTCAATACCTATGTTTGAGTAGGAATAATATGTCGGGCACTATCCCTTCTCATATTAGTGGATTGGCTTCACTAGATTTTTTGACTTTATCACAAAACAACTTTACTGGAAACATTCCTAGAGCCATAGGAAATCTCAAAGCCTTGAAGAGCATACATATATCCAATAATAATATCAGTGGGAGGATTCCTAAAACTATAGAAAAGCTCAAATATCTGGTTCTTATAGATATATCAAAAAATTCATTTAGTGGAGTTTTAGGTAATATAAACTTTTCAAACTCTTTAATGTATTTTTTAGCTCACTCTAACAGTTTTTCTGGAACTTTTCCAATGTCTTTGGACATGTGTGAATTGTTGGATTTAAGGAAAAATCAATTAGAGGGTGAGCTGCCTCAACATATTGGAAATTTTGGAAACTTAAAAGTCCTAAGTATCAATTATAATAATTTCCATGGTGGTATTCCTAAATCAATCACAAATCTCACCAACCTACGAGTGTTGGATTTATCCAACAACAAATTCAATGGAGAAATACCCTTTCATCTTGAGAGACTCAAGGGATTTACAATCAATGTCACAAATTCAAGCATTGAAGATGAGATTCAAGTGCCATTTTCCATTATCATTAAAAGAAGAGAATATACTCTCACATATGTGCTTGCTACAAATACAATAATTGACATGTCAAGCAATAATTTTACAGGAGGAATCCCTGCAAGCATAGGGAATCTATGTAGCTTGAGATTGTTGAATTTATCAGGGAACCAATTGGAAGGACAAATTCCTGCATCACTTAGTAACATATCTACTTTGGAGGAGTTGGACTTGTCCAAAAACAAGTTGACAGGAAAGATTCCTCAAGAGCTCTCTAAATTGTCAATGTTGGCAATTTTTGATGTTTCCTATAATAGCCTATGTGGCTTAATCCCAACAGGAACACAATTTTCTACTTTCAATGTAGCATCATTTCAAAAGAATAAGTGTTTACAAGGGTGTCCTTTAAATTCTTGCAATGTAAAGAAAGCACCCATGGGAGAAGGAAATAGCAGTAAGAGTAATCATATCAAAGTGGGATGGATAAATCATTTGGATGAAAAATGTCATTATTAGCATTAGCTATGGGAGTTGGGATTGGATTTGGAGGAGTGGTTGCTATGTTTATATTGTGGGAAAGAGCTAGGCATTGGGTGTTGGGTTTACCCCCCAATAGAGCACAAGCTTTCTATGGAGAATATCGATTCCCCATATAAAAAGAATGTAAAGACATTTTGGTTTGTATTGGAATATTTCAGAATAAAGATGATTTGTTTTCTATGAAGAATATCCATTCCATACATATAAATAATGTAAATATGATTTGTTTTCTATGGAGGATATCCATTCCTTACATAAAAAGAATGTAGAGATGTTTTGGTATGTGTATTTGAATGTTTCAAAATAAAGAGACTTTATTTTCTATTTGAACCTTTCAAAATAATCAATATATGATAAATAAAATAGCCTATAACATATCTAGAATATTATGAGAAAGGCTATATTTTTTTAATATGAATTGTTTAGAAAATCAATAACTGCACATGACCAAACCAAATTCTCTCAAATATCACAATAATCTCCAATTTTCATAAAAAACCACCATCATAAATTATCTACTTAATATTAACTTAACCAAAAAACAAACTACAAAACATAATTATCTTAATATATATGTAACCTTTAATATCATAATAACTTTTCATTAATTTTCAAATAAATATAAAAATTAATAAATTAAAATTTATAATAATATTTCATTATTTGTATAAATAAAAAATATAATATCATTTTAATATAATATTCTAACATTGTTTTATTATTTTATATTTGCTGAGTGATTACCATTATTGAACTTACTCTCTCCTTTGCTGCCATTATTGTTATTAATTTTTAAAATAAATTTAATTTAAAACAGAATTGTTCCCAAAAATATTACTACAATATTAACGAACAAAATGCTTTACATATGCTTTAATTTTCTTTATGCAATTGCCAACATATACTTTGTTGCACTCAAAACATTATATCTGTTAAGTTTTTCATTGATATTTACGATTCATTTTTAGTTGTTGTGATGAGAATGTAATTTTAAAAATGTTAGAAAATTTTTAAATTTTTTAGCTTTAAAATTTATTTTATTTATTATAATTAAATTTGGATATTTATATATATTGATAATTAAAAGTAAATTTTTTAATTCAAATTTGAATTCATATTTATTTATATATTATAAATTTAGGAATCTATTATTCATGTTTTTAATATTAATTTAAAAAATAAAAATAAAAATAAAAAATCTATAAAAAAATTATTTTAAATATATATAAATGAAGATATATGGTTTAAATATTATATATGTTTATATAAATATTATAAGATATTTTCTTTTTAATTATAATTATTTTTAATATCCATACAAATAATATAAAGGGTGTGTTTTATAATTTAGTATAATGAAATTTAATATAAGAAAAATGTATAATATACATTTATGTAATAATGTATAATTCAAATTAATATAATATTAAAAATAACTAAAACTATTACCATTCAATATAAATGAAGTTAAACATTTAGGTTATACCAAAATATGATGTGAATAAGAAAATTAAAAAAGAATATTGAATATTACTTATTCATATGTAAGTAGAGATCTTTTAAACACCAAGAGGATCTATTTCTTAATTTGTTGTTTATTCATCTTGGTGTTAAAGAGATTTAGAATTAAAATAAATCTATATTAATTAACTTTTCAATAAAATAGTAAATTAAATTAAAATATAATGTTTTTTCCTTAAAACCTAAAACAAAGTGTTATAGAGTCTAGATGCAATTCTGGATGGAAAGATAATATTTCAAATTATACATTTTTTTTTAATCTAAATTACAAGATCATGATAACCAAATACTCAAAAATTATGAATTAAATAACTATCTTCTAAAACTTTCTAAATAATAACTAATAATACAAAAATATTCTAAAATAATTGCAAACAATAATTAATAACAAAAGTAATAAAGAGAATTATGGAATGAACAAGTACCAGCTAATATATTATAGAAAATCCTCATACATATTTATATAGCTCATTGGTATGTAGCTGATAAGTCTTCCATCTACCTAATAATTAGGATAAATAACTAGGATAATCTTGAGCTTATGTTTAAAGTAGGTAGATTTCATTCATAAGATATCTAAAATATTTTGGCTCTAAAATATGTTTTAAAATAGATTTTGAATATAAACTCTTATCATGTTATGTTATATAAGAAAGTTATTATTAAAAGAAAAATTAATATAAATAATTTAAACTTTATAATAATAATACTTAAAACATGATTTAAACACCCAATATCTTAGTACAAATAATGTTGAGATGATTATTGCTATTACTAGAATGTGATTATTCATTACATTATAGTTTTTGGATTATGGGGATAAACAAACTTTATGCACAAATGCAAAGTGCTAGTTCTTATGGAAACCTCAAGTGTCACACTATGGCTAGCATTCAAATTGGTTGCCATTATTGGTCAACAATGAGTGTTCCCTATACATATGTGCTTTAGCTTACATATTATGAAACTTGGACACTATTTTCTCTAAGTTAAGCGACTTAGATTATGTATGGTAGTGTACCACCTTAACAAATCTAAATATTGGTACCATCTTGTTAGGCATATAAATGGTTTGATGTTTTATGACTTTTTATTTTTTATTCATGAATTACAATTTGGATTAAATAAGGGGATTCATGAATAAACCAATATCATATCATGTGGATTTAGAATTGAGGGGTGGGTAGGTTAGGGGGGTTGAGGTGGGGTGGTACATAAATAGTCACATAGTTATTCAATATATTAGATGATATTAAGGAACTAACAGGGGATGTGTAACCACCCCTCCCACGATTACCCACTTTGATGGGCTCTCCAAGGTAAACATGAGCTAAGTGTCACTATGATATGACCTGATTCCCAAGTTCCATTTAAGCAAGTGGGACCTACAAACTAAAGACTTATTGACATTCCTTAAGGACTACAGACCACTCATAAGCTAAACAACCACCCTAGGTGACCAATCCTTGAGTTGGAGCTCTTTTTTACTACCTTAATTCCATACCCACACCCATAAAATTGCATGCATGCGGTTATGAGGCTCCAACCACATGCTTAAACATGCCTCAATGCTTTTATTACCTGAGATCCTCAATTTTGTGCTAGAAGTTGCGAGATTTATGCCACCTTTTCAGGCTAGCCTCCAAACCATTACCCAGAACTACCTATAACTTTCCAAAATCATAACAATGATAAACAATCCAAACTTGAGCAAGTTCTTGACCTAGACATGCCCAATGCATACTATACATTTCCTTGAACATATGGTAAACATGAAAGCTACAAGTCATGAATGCATATCTAATCATAAGGTATGGATTTCATCTGAGAATGACCAAGATGACTCAATTCCCTCTCAATCCATCTGCATCAACACTTGTTAGCCCATGCATTCATCAACCATTCATTAACTTATCAAAGCATAACAAGAGCCACAACTATAGCACATCATAGAACTATGCAAATAACCAACATGTAACCAAAATAGGAACCATGACAAATTTACCATAAAATCAACATAATAAAAAGTACATGTGCTCATTAATCACAAAGAGAAAATAACTCATCATTACATATGCACAAGCCAACGAAGTCAAGGACATCCATGTACCACCTGACCATAGATTGGGTTGAAACAAAGCTTTCTTTAAGCCAATCACCCTTGTGCTATATTCCAAGCATGAATGTGGGATTCCATGGGATAAATCAAGACATAGTCAACCAAGGACTCCAAAGGTTAAACCACCTTCACCCTTAAGCTACCATGATCTCACCTAAATTGGTCTCAAGATCACAAAACCAAACCAAGCTTGGATGCCTCATAATTCCTTCACCATACCTTGATGAATTTTCTTGTCTCCACCCACCTGTCGAGGGCTTCCCAGAGAAAAGAATCTCCACCCACAACCTCAGCTAGGAAATCATACATGCCACATGTTACCTACAAAATCCTCTTGCTGAAACTGTTGATCAAACCTTCCTTTACTTTTCATTGATTTTCCTCTGCTTGTCCTTTGCTTTCCTTTTCTAATGCTTTCTCCCAATCCAAGTGAATGCTATAGTGCTCCAAGAATACTCTAAGTGTATGAGAGAGAGAGAATGAAAGTAGAGAGCCAAAATTGAACTAACAGAAGTTGTGAATTTTTTCTTTGATGCCCTGTTTATCACTAAGGCCTCTTTGTTTCTTCAATTTTCTTCATTTTCCCTCTTCATCTCCCTTTTATCCTATTTTCCTTTATTTTCATAATTAAATGTCAATTAATGCCTCTTTTCCTTTGCCAATGTCTTTGCCAATTTCCTTAGCCATAATAAACTACAAATGATGCCCACTATAGTGTTTACCCAACATTCAGATTCGAATACGTGTCTCATGACCTTGGTCTTATTATTTTTTCCTCTATTACATGAAACATTAAGCCGAGGTTGTTACAAAGCCCTCCCCCTTGGGGGAACACCTTGATCAATGTTCTATGACACCTATGACCAACAAACCATTGAAAACAAAACATACTGCCTATGTAGCTTTATAACATAGCTCGATGCAAAATTTACAATGAAAACAAAAAAACCATACTGCTTATTGGAGCTTTATAACATAGCTCATTGTGATATCTACAATGACAACCATATACATATATACCAAAAACATGTTTTCTTAAACTAGAAAATAATAAAGGATACTCGCTCACATCTGATCAACCATCCCCCATGTAGCTTCATTAAGTCAAAAGTGCTTCCATTTGACTTTAACCTGCTCTATTACCCAGTTTTGGAGCATGAGTTGTTTCCACTACATAATGCATTGTGGCTTTGATTGGAACTCTCCCTTCTGGTTTCACCTACAATATAGACAAATCAATCACATGATCAACATTCTGCACATATCTCTTAAGTAATGAAACATGGAAAAAATCATAGACTTTCACTGTTGGCGACAATACAAGTTTGTAGGTCATTGGTCCAATCCTATTAAGTATCTCAAAATGCCACAATACCGAGGTGCCAGCTTGGTACATGATCCAATCCTAAAGTAGCTCCTCTTGGGATTGATGCAAGTACACATGTTCCCCAACCTCAAACTCCTTGAATGCTCTGCGATGATATGCACAACTCTTTCGACTGTCTTGTGCTGCCTTCAAATTCCTTTTGATAACCTGCATCTCCTACTCCATCTCAGCCAACATATCTTGTCCAATCAACACCCTATTCACTGGATCATTCGAGCTTATGAGAGTATTACTACTTCGACCGTAAAGAGCCTCAAATGTACTCATCATGAATGACTCGTAATACCCATTATTGTATGCAAAATCTACCAGTGGAAGATACTCCTCCCACTTCCTCTACTAGTGCATGAATTAAATCCTCATATTATCCTCCAAAATCTTGTTGACCCTCTCTGTCTGTCCATCTGTTTGTAGGTGATAAGCTGTACTAAAATCCAACTCAGTCCCCAAGCCTAGAAAAACTCCTTCCAAATATTGGAAGTGAACTTAGCATCTATGTACGGTATGATATTCTTGGGAACACTATGCAACCTCATTATCTCTCTGTTGAAGATCTGAGCTACCTCACTAGCTGAATTCGTAGTCTTCACTGCAATGAAGTGAGCTACCTTTCTCAACATGTCAACCACAACCATGATGGAATCACATTGTCTCGATGTCCTTGGAAAACTTGTAATGATGTCCATGGAAATGAACTCCCATTTACATTATGGAATTGGAATAGGTTACAATGGATTGTCTGGGTGCTTACACTCAAATTTCAACTGCTGACAGTAAAAAAATCTAGCGACAAACTCAGCCACTTGGTTCTTCAAGTTCGGCTAGTAATAGAACTTCTTAACAATTGTTAGAGTCTTCTGATATCCTAGGTGACATGAATATGGCTTGACATGAAACTCCCTTAAGATGAGCTTCTTCATCTCACTTTTGTCCAATACATAAATCTTGTTCATGAATCTGACGAAGCCATATGTCGTGAGGTGATACTCCTCATCTCTATCACCTTCACCTTGCTTCTACAACCTTTTCTTTAGCTGTTGGTAACTTTCATCTTGCTACCCTGCCTAAAATATCGACTCTTGCAAGTCTATCCCATAAGAGCTCATAGCTTAAATATGATTCACCTGCACTCTCCTATTGAGAGCATCTGCAACCGTATTCTCCTTGTCTTTAATGTACCTAATCTCAAAGTCAAATTCATTGAGGATAGCCAACCATATAGATTTCCTTGCATTTAGATTGGGTTGGTCAAACAAGTACCTCAACCCACTATGATCACTCATAAGAATAAACCTCCTGCTAAGAAGACAATACCTCCACATCTTCAAGGCATGAATTATAGTTGCCAACTCAAGATAATGAGTTGCATAGTTCTTGTCATGCTCGTTTAAATTCGTTAACTCATATCACACCACCTGTCCCTCCTGCATTAGGACTCCACCAAGTCCTTTCTTGCAAGAATCTGTACAAACTAAAAAACCCTTGTCAGGTTGTGCAATCTTTAAAACCAGAGTATTTGTAAGAAAATGCTTCAACTGCTCAAAACTAGCAGTACACTCCTCTGTCCATTCAAACTTATTTCCTTTTCTCTACAATGATTTGATAGGATAGGGAATCCTTGAGAGGTTCTTAATGAACCTCCTGTAATAACTTGCTAGTCCCATAAATAATCTCACATCATCCACATTATTAAGAGTAGGCCACTCCATGATAGATTTAATATTTTATGGTTCTGATGATATTCCCTCCCTGGAAACAACATGTCCTAAGTAATGAATCTAAGACTGAAAGAAATTGCATTTGATGAGTTTGGTATACAACTAATTCTCTCTTAACAATCTCAACACTGCTTCCAGGTGCTATGCATGCTCTTCTTCATTAATGGAGTATATCAATATATCATCAATGAACACTATCACAAACTATCCAAATAAATACACAAAAAATTGTTCAACAAACACATGAAGTCAGCTAGAGCATTAGTCAGACCAAAAGGAACCACCACAAACTCATAATGCCCATACCTCATGAAGAATGTAGTCTTGTAGATCTTTGCTTCTTTGATGCGCACTTGATGATATCTCAATCTCAAATCAATAATTAAAAACATTGTTTCACCCTTCAGTTGATCAAACAAGTGATCAATTCATGGCAATGCATACCTATTCTTGATTGTAACTTTGTTCAACTGCCTGTAATTATTGCACAATATGAGAGTCCCATCCTTTTTCTTTACAAACAATATTGGTGCATCCCAAGGCAATACACATGGCCTTATGTATCCTTTATCAAGCATTTCCTTCAAATACAAGTTCAATTCTACCAACTCTAGAGTGCTCATCTTGTAAGATGTTGTTCATGCTAGTGTTACTCTAGGTACAAAATAAATAGAGAAATCCACTTCCGTATAAGGTGGTAGCTCTGAAATATCTACATGAAACACATCTTGAAACTGTTGCAAAATATATACCTCTTCAATACTTCATCATCCTCAACATCCTTCCCTTTATGACTGGAATTATGCACTACAAACAATACACACCCTTTCATGCAACTGCGCTTTTCCTACATAGTTGTAACCATCCTCAATGATGTAGGCTTCTTCTTTCCCTACAAAATTCTCCTTTCTTCATCATCATCCTATAACAATAGCCTTCTCATAACAAACTACCTTGTTCCTTTAAGTAAACAACCAATCCATACCCAAAAACATACTATATGATCCCAAAGGAAGCATATTTAGATGTGCTGATGTAGGAATACCATTTATCTCAAAGGAACAAACTCTTACCCAATGATGAACTTTTCCCTTGGTCCTTGTAGTTAATTGCACCAACCAAGATTATGCATGGACTTCTTCACTAAAATCGCATTACATATTACAGAGAAGCCAGAGGCCTAGTTTTTTCCTTCCCATCAAGTTGAGGGGATGATACCATCTCATGAGGCACTCTTCCACTCCAAGAAGGAATCTACAACAGCAACAAAAACATCTGGGATATCAACAAAGGACCTGCACACATAAAAAAAACAACAACCAAACACACAAGAGCAAAGAAAATATATGTAGAAGAATAAAAACATAGCAAGACAACTCCCTTGGTAATAGTACAATGGTTTAACACTCCAGCATGCATCGATTGAACATGAGATACGCATAGGCATGGAAACCTCTCATCTCCTCCCTATGTGTAAAATAATGAAAATGTATGAATGTCGAGGTAAGATATTTTTTCTAAGTTGGAGGTGGCCAGTTAACTTGGCCACCTTTGGTCAGTGAACAAAAAGTGATTTATGAGTCATCATGCAACATGGGAGTGTCACATCAGTCAATATTAGATAACAATGAGTGGGATTTGATTATGAGGGATGAGGGAATGATCACTTCAAGTGGGACAAAGGTCCAAATGAGGAAAACTCGTACCACATCCAAGTCATCATAGCACTCTGAGCCCTGGCCCAAAATAGGATATAACGTACTGAGGCTCGAACTATCTTGCAAATATACTCATTTCAAAAACATTTAAGGTAAGGAAGAGCTTGGGGAGCCATCGAGGAGAGTCGAACCTTACTCTATCATTTTTATAGGAGGAAGCTATAGGAAGCTACAAGAAGCTACATGAAGCCCGGAAAATTGCTACAAGAAGCCTCAAAGGGTGGAAGAACGCTGCCAAGGGTCAATTTGGTCTCCAATTATCCTCATCCCAGGCCATGTGCTGAAAAGTAAGCGGCCCCTCTCATTCATCTGTCCATAATTTACATGTTGGTGCACCCTGAATTCTACAAGTAATATATGTCATATTGTGAATTAAAAGAATTTTTTTGGCTATAGATTAGAGGGAATATACATAATGGTCATCAACTAGAGATTCCAATCCTCTATTCCCATTAAATTACACAATTGATCTATTACAGGAAGCAACCCTCCTACACATAATTGAAAACAAAGGAAAATATGGGAAGGGGGTTCAATAGAAGGGAGCCTACTAACACTAATAGAATTCACCTTCACCCTCATGTATTAGAAATTTTTAGAAGGCATTAGTGGTTAGGTTTCTTTGAGCTACTGAAAGGATATGATGATGAAATTACCTATGAATTTTCCATGGCCCTAAATTTCAGACAAGATTTAGTGCCACCGTTGTCGTAAGGGGATTAGCCATTTCCATGAGTCCTGAGCTAATTAGCAGGGTGAAAACCCTTCCCCTAGGGATCCAATGGAGGAGAGAAGACAAGAGAAACAATGCCATTTCCAAAAATAACTTCTTCACTATTGATGAGAAACCTATTGAAGATAAAAATGGAGTCAGGAGGGAAAGCCTACCCTATCCCTAGGATGAGGTAGCCTACCATATCCTCAAGTTCATATCCTGTGAAGGAAGACTGAGTGTAGTCTATGGATACCATTTCAGATTTCTCCATGAACTAAGGTTTCAATCATAATTACCCCTATCCCAATGACTCAGTGTACCTTAGTTCCTCCTACAGTTCATCAAGGGCATGAAACAAAAGGTGAGAGAGGGAAAGCACCAACACCTAGGCCACTGTGGCCTCATCAAACTGATAGTGGAATATTCTTTGAATAAAATAAGGATCCCTTTCCTCTGGTCCAAATCCATGGATATGGATAGAGAAGCCTTCAATGACACTCAAACCCTCACACTATGTGAGACCCTAGCCTCTAATGTTGGAGGAAGAGATGGGAATGAAGAGGAAGAAGAGGTAGACGTAGAGAAAAAAAGGAAAGAACTAGAGCAAGAAGAAGAAGGAGAGAAAGATAAAGATGAAGAAGAAGAGGAGGAGAAGCAGGAAGTGCCAAGCCCTGAGAAAACCACTGCATCTAGAGAAGAAGAGGTATCCTCAGAGAAAACAGGTTTGTCTCTAGGGCCCACTAAAAAAGAGGTAGATTCCACCTTATTTACCTTGAGCACACCAATCAAACCTAAAAACAAAAGGCAAAGGAAAACTCCCCTCTACTTCAAAACCATCAAAAACACCAGAATTAAATAGGGGAGGCCTCAAACTCCCACTAAGGCCCCTATTACAAATGAGGAATACCCAAGTAAAAGGGAGGAGCTAGGACCCACTGAAAGGAAATTTGAGGAGGTTGCCTCTCTTGCAGTCATATCAAAGACTCCCATAGCATATGTAAGGAGGCCTACCACTAGATCAACCTCCTCTAAAAAACCCAAGGTACCTACAACACTCCAATAAAAAGGAAAAGGGAAGCTACAGGAAAAATAGAGCATGCTACAGGAAAGCCAGAGCATGCTACAAGAAGAGCAAGAGGAGAAACAGGAAGGGAAATAGGCAACACAATAGCTACAAGAGGGGGAAACTTCCCAAAGAACGTTTGAAAAGGATTTCCTAGAGCTATAGGAGCCTAGTCCACAGCTTAGTTTGAGCTCCTATTATAAGTTCATTGAATGAGGTAGAGTGATCCCACAAAAATTTACAGTCCCACTTTTCTTTGAACTTGGAGAAGAAAGAGGAAGGACCCACAGATGGATGCAAATTGCTAAATCTAAGAAGGTGGAAGATGTGGGCCACATGGAAGAGAAGTTCCTCAAAATGGGCAAAGAGTTAAGTGAGTTAAGGGAAAATAAATCCACAATGAGAGAACAATTGCAGGAAAAAAATAGATGGTTGAGAAAGAAATTGCAAGAAAAGGAAACCCAATTGACCACAATGGAAAGCCTCTCCATGGAGGTGCTACAGTGTAGATTCCCATCCAATTCTTATGCACTATTCCTCAAAGAACAATGGATGTAGTTCCTGTTGGGCATGGAATCCCCCCACAACATGTTTTGTGGCTCAAAGCCCAAGTTTTGGTCAAATGTATTATAAAACTCCGCGAATTGTGGGTGTGGAGTGCGAAGTATAGGTTGAGTCATAGGGTTGTCCGCCCTAAGTTTTTTAATGTCATGTCGGCCTACCCATGGTCCGCGGACCATGGGATTGTATAAATAGAGCGAGGCTCTAAGTTGTAAATATAGCAAAGACTAGAGATAGATGAATACAAATGGTTCGGGAATAGAGTAAGAGTCTATGGTATTGGGTCGTAGTAGTAGGAAGAGGCTGTGCAGCTGAGTGTGCAGAGGCCTAGTAGAGTCCGTAGCTGAGTGTGCGGACCCCTACAGTTGAGTGTGCAGGGCAGTGTCGAGTCTGTAACCTTGAACGAAGAATAATGAAGAGAAGTTGTTTCCAATTTTTGTGCATCTGCTTGTGTATTACATTCTTTACGTTTATACTATTTTGTTTATCGCACGCACTTATATGATTGCTGGATATACTGTTAATTATCACTAGTATTACCCAGATAAGTTAAGTAATCAGGTAATAATAGGTTAAATAGGAAGGAACTTGGCTATAATATAGATCATGCCCGAGTAGGGCTGTGCGAAGGCAGCATCACAGGTTGCGAGGGACTAATAGATGCACGTAACGACGTGTGTGTAGGGTCAAGCTGCAGACCACCAGAAGCTCATCAGACATCCCCAGGGTGCAAAAACCTAGTTCTAGCACCCTCCCATACTACTTCGGGTGAGACCTCAGTCACCGCTCCACAGACTGTTTCCGAAAGTGCCAGTAGTACCGGGATTTGTTTGGCTGAATCACCTCTGAACCTAGGTCAGGCCCATACAAGCCAACAAATGGTTCCATTGCCGGGACTAGGATCTGCATAAGGGATGTTTGATGTCGTGCCACTAGAATCCAACAAAGAAAGAAATTGAAGAGTGGTTGGAAAAGAAGATTCACGAGTTTGTGGTGTAGGAAAATAGAAATCCATGAGTATCTAAGGAACAATGGTTAGAGAGCTACTTGTATACAGAAATCCATGAAATTTTCTTTGCATCCTTTCCTTTTGAGCTGTATGAGTGGATCGCAAAGCCTAGTAGACATCAGGGAAGGTGTAAGCTCGACAAACCAATCGTGTGGACTTCGGAATTAGTGCGTAGACTAAAAGAATCAGGAGAAAAGATCACATGAGTTGTGGACCATTGGCTTGATCGAATTATAGGAGGATTTATCACTGAGTTCGCGGTAGATACGACCATCAGCTACAGTGAGACGAAGCGGCGTTTCCTCAAGGGACCGTGAGGTAAGTATATTAAATCTTTGAACACTTGGATTAAGATGCTATTGTGTGAAAAACTAGTTATGAGAATAAATTAATGTTTGGGACTACGTGAAGTGGGAAGATCTATAAAAGCAAAAGTAGTGGAGAATTAAAACTAGTCCCTTAATTCCCCCCTCACGGGAAAGCGAGGAGGAGCTCGCAAAAGTATATCCAAGAAGCTCGATCAGTCTGATAAGACAACGAATTTTGCGCTTACCACCTCCACCTACACTGCCACCCATCTCACCCTCCTCACCTCCATCTCCACCCACCCCACCTCTGCCACCACCACAGTTCAGTATGGCGAGTGCGATTAAACTACCAGTATTTAGAGGAGTAGGGAATGAAGATTCAAACCAATTCTGGTTCGTAGTAAGAGTGGTATGGGAAGCACAAAGAGTCGTGGATGACAATATGAAAAAGGATACACTGGTAAGCGCGTTGAAGGATCATGCATTAGCATGGTACATCAAGCATTCTAGTGACCATCCGAATGCAGGAATTGCAGAAATCTAGACTACGTCGAACAGGGAATTTAGCAGGCCAAAGTCGGAAACATAATAAATCATCGGGTTTAAGGAGATCACGATGCTCCTGAGCGAGACCCCCTAGGATTTGGACCAAAGATTGAAGGGTATCATTCACAAAGCCAACACGATGTTGACGGATGGACAACACTGCACATGGTTTGTAGCATCACTAACACCGCACTTACAGATGACATTGTCACAACAAAAACTTTCCACCCAGGTCGAAGCTTTGGAGATGGCGATGAGATTGCATGAGACCCCTATACAAGACCCTGGTCTGGGAGTCCAACAAATCCACACACAACTGCAAAATCTGTGTCTAGAGATGTAGAGTTTGGAACAAGACAAGACACCTCGGCCAGAGGTGCGTGAAGGGGTATTGTGCATAAAATGCAAAGGCCAGGGGCATGACAAGGACCACTGTCGGGTGTTCACGAATTACTTGGCAGGAGGAGGGTTGATGCCATTAAGTCTTGAGGCACAGACAAGACCATGTGCAGTGCCTGCATTGTGGTGCACGATCTGTTAGATAGGAGTAAAACACACTACGGATAATTGTCATCTATTGCAGAAGTATACGTAGACGTCCCAACAATTGTTTTGTAATTTTTGTAGGTTGGTAGGCCATGATGAATGCACCTGTAGAAGCTACGAAATAATGATGGATCAGACTCCTGCCTACAGGGTGTAGACTGAAACACGATCCCTCGACCCAAATGGAGGAATGGTACGTGCTAGATTTCAGGGGCACGTTCGAGGTCGAGGTGGAATGGGACCAGGAAGGGGTCGTGGACAATTAATTTGTTACAATTGCAGAGGGCCAGGACACTATGCCCGCGATTGCACAAACCCGACAAGGACATCATGTTTGTACCATACTCAGTTTTATCATGAGGCAGAAGACTACCCTACATTGATAGAGAGACTACGCGAAAAAGGGTACTTTAGCCCCCTTCGACTTAGAATTTGTAGAAGATGAGGTCTGAGTCGCGCGAAGAAGTCCCAAATGTAAACATGATGCTTAGAAGCGGTATGACCACTGGTGATGATAAGGGTAAGCAGTAAAAAGAAAGTGCATGGGTCCGCAAGGCTCCTACAAAGGAACTTGAATTTGATTTAGAACGCGTGAAGCAGACATTCGTGGAAGCTAAGAAGAGCTTCACGAAGGCCTCCACTTCAAGTAGTAAGGATCGACTAGAACCAGGGATCGATCCTTCAATGCTCACTACCTTTCTAGAGACATGCATGAAACGGCTACGTGACAACAAGGAAATAAAAGGAATACAGGAAATTATCACTAGGTGTGTGGGGTTAGGAGAACCGCGCGTGATTCGAAAAATTGGAAATCGTGCATTGCATATAGGAAGGGAAATGAGGTTGACTGTGCAAATCGGCGAGTATGAAATGGATAAGGTAATCCTGGATCTCGGATCGGATGCGAATGTACTGGCAAAACAATTGTAGTATACCTAGGGGGGATAATATGGGGTTCATAGGGAGGTACCCAAGGGAATAATGTAATAATGGGATGGGCCATAGTAATAAATAAGGTGGTTGACCCGTATCATGTAAGGGACCACAAGTAGTTAGCAATAATGTAATAAGCCTATGGTATTATATAGATGGTATTGAGGGAACCATGGTAATGACCCATGGCATTGTATGTATGAGGCCTATATAAAGGCTAGAGACTCCCCATTGAGAGATGTCAAGGATTATTGTATAAACAGGCATATGGTTTGTGGAGTGTTCTCCTTTCGTAATGAGTGAATGTATGGTGTTGCCCTACCTTAAGGGTTTGATTAATAAAGAAGCATTTATATCTATATTCAAATATTGTTATTTCTTGGGTTTATTTCTATTATCATATATTTTCAGTTCAGATCTATCACAAGTGGTATCAGAGCACTTTCTTGGGCAAAGTGGAGAATTTTTATTTATTTATTTTTTTTGCAGGAACTTTTTGGGGTGGTGAGTTTGCAGATCAGATCTGTATGTTCTAGTGAAAAATTTGTAGAATATAATTGTAGATTTGATTTCCTTGCAAAAAAAACCCAATTTGAAAAAAAAAAATCGGCCGAATCGGAGTCCGGATGAGGGAGATATCGCTGATTTAAAAATCAGTTGTGTTGCAAACATTTTTAGGGGCGGTGAGTTTGCGATCATATATATACATTCTGGTGCAAAATATGTAGAATCTAATTGTAGATCTGGCTTTTTTTGTGAAAAAATACCCAATTTGAAAAAAAAATCACACGAATTGGAGTCCAGATGAGGGATATATTGTTGATTTAAAAATCAACTGTGTTGTAGACATTTTTCGGGGCGGCGAGTTTACAGATCAGATCTATATGTTTTGGGGAAAAATTTGTAGAATCTAATTGCAGATCTAGGTTCTTTTAAAAAAAATACCCAATTTAAAAAAAAAAAAATCAGTTGAATCGGAGTCCGGATGAGCGAGATATCCCTGATTTAAAAATAACTCTTTTTCAGAAATTTTTGTGATGGTGGGACAGTTGAAGCGCGAATCTGAAATTCTAGTTCCTAGATTAGAATTTGATGAAGATGTACAAATTTGATGGCTTTGAACTGGCCATATGTTTGGCACAAATGGAACAATATTTCACTTTGAATCACATCATAGATGATGAAACTAAACTACGTGTGGCAGCCATTTACTTGGACCAAGAAAGATGGCAATGGTGGCAGTGTCATCAGAAATGATATCCAAGGACAATTACTTGGCATACGTTCGCAAAATCCATTGGTGACTGCTTTGACCCTAAATCTAATTTTTTGGGTCCTCTTACTAAGCTCAGACAGACAAACTCACAACCTAGCAAAGATTTTATTGTTACAGGAAAGAAGGAAACCAAGAAACTGAAAGGGTTATTTTCTCCTGGTATCTCCTTATTGCACGTTCATGGATGTATTCAGAAGGAGAAAATCATTGTGTCTATAAATACTAGTTGCAAGCAAAATCTTATAAATGTCAATTTGACAAAAAAATTGCAAGTTCCAACGAAACATATGGAGCACACACAGGTTAATAATGAGCAGGTGCAAGTTTATAAAGATTTGAAGATTTCTATGGATAAGTATGTATTGCATTCTGATTTTTATACTTCAGATATGGGTAACATGGATGTTGTTTTTGGATACCCTTGGATGGAATTTGTGCGTACTATCAATATTAATGTGTAGAAGAAATTCTTGAAGCTCTGGTATAAAAAGAAGAAAATAACATTGCAGGATATTTCTATTAGGACCCAAGTAGAGACTATGGAGGCAGATGCACAAAGCTCTAATGACACTGACACATCAGATGATGAGCCCTTGATGGTCGACAACCAAACACAAACATCAAACTAGGTACCAAAAAGACAGGGAGAATCCAAGGAGGCTGAAGCAGAAAATATTATAGGTTCTGATACATCAGATGAGGACTCAGTGGTTGAAGTAATATTGGAAGATAAGAAACAACAGTAGGCACCACAACATGTACCAAATCCCAATCAGGCTCCATTAGGTGGTGAATTAAAGAAATATAAACCATTGGTTAACACTTCAGCATATCACCACCCACATCACCCCGCAAGAAAACAACCAACAAGATGGAAACGAATTAGCCACAAGGACAACAACCCCTGCATGGCAGATAGAGAGGAGCGACGGTCCACCTACTACACATCAACACAGAAGAGCTATCAGGTTCAACTTCCATCTCAAGCGAGCGAGGCACTAGCTGGATCGAGGGTTCACCTTTCTCTTGGATGGCTAGATGCAAGTGCATGGTACCAATGGACTACTCTTTTGAGTAGATCTTATTATTTGTGTTCTTCATATGATTCGGGGATGAAACATGTTAAGGGGGGTGGAATGTAGTATACCCAAGGGGGATAATATGGGGTACAGAGGGAGGTACCCAAGGGAATAATGTAATAATTGGATGGGCCATAATAATAAATAAGGTGGTTAACTCATATCATGTAAGGGACCACAAGTAGTTAGCAATAATGTAATAAGCCCATGGTATTAGATAGATCGTATTGAGGGAACCATGGTAATGACTCATGGTATTGTATATATGAGGCCTATATAGAGGCTAGAGACTCCCCATTGAGAAATGTCAAGGATTATTGTATGAACATGCATATGGCTTATGGAGTGTTCTCCTTCCTTAAGGAGTGAATGTATGGTGTTGCCCTACCTTAAGGGTTTGATTAATAAAGAAGCATTTCTGTCTATATTCATATCTTGTTATTTCTTGGGTTTATTTCTATTATCATATATTTTCAGATCAGATCTATAACAACAAACATGGGAATGCATGGGCAAACCCACGCTACAGTGGTCTCCTATTTATTTATGAATAGCAAACCAACAGAAGATCTTACCCATGGGAAGATTGCAAGGGGTAATAGTAGATATTGAAGGTGCGAGCATGCAGGCGGATTTTGAAGTGATAGAGATTGTTGATGACATTAATCTCTATCCCGCGTTACTAGGAATAGACTGAGCCACCAATATAAATAGAGTCATAAATCTAAATAACCACAAAATGATCTTTGAGAAAAAGTCACTATGCGTAGTAGTACCGCTAGATCCAATTGAAGGAACGCGATACACTAAACCGGTGGGGCGACGACGATAGTGATGACGATCTCTATTGTATTTACAAGATAACTGCGTGAGAAGAGGATTGGGTGAATCTGACTGTAGATGGAAGGATTTCATGGGAGCATGAAAGCTCCTGCACTTCAGATTCAGACAAAGAGATAGAGTGATGGTAGAATCGGCTGCACGAAGTAACAATGCTTAATTGCAACATGATGGTTAGATCATTGTGATGTGTGACAATAGATGCAAGGGATCTACTGGCATATTATGGGTTGATAACAGTGGATGAATTCCTAAGAAAATTTGAAAGCACAGTACCAGAACAACAACAGTTCGATGCTTTGAAGTGGGCATTGCGCGCAACGCCCACACGATGGTGGGGTACGCATCAAGGAAGTTTTGAGTACTGGAGCGGATGCAGAAGGATGATGCACCTACGCTTTGGAAAACACCAGCTCAGAATGAGAGCCAGTCAGCAAGGGCAAAAAAAATTGCACGCCCACCTTTCCCGATGGGTACAGACATATGTTGTACAACTCACACAAGCGCACACCACTCCCAGAATAGAGAATCAGAACAAACCGTAGTAGCAGGAAAGGCGACACATGCTACCAATTATACATGGAGAAGCATTCGATATGGTGTGAAAAATACTAAACAGGGTTCACCAGGTGAGACACACTTATTGGGACCTACATGTACCAGTGGTTCGATGGGCCTATAGGACCATATGCAAAACCCTGACCACGGAAATGATTCCAAAGGTACAAAACATAGTAGAGGCCATAATTTCTGAAAAGAATGCAAAGAGGAATCCGCACGTAATATCTCCCACAGAGGTGACAGTGCGCGAATACCAGGATGAAGAAATCACACAGCTACGCGAGGTCACACACATAAGGATTCAAGAAGTCATTCAACGAGGGAAACTTAGACTTCGCGAACTCGAAAAAGACCAGGTATGACTCAAGAAGAAAAGCATTTTGATGGACGCAGAGGTCAAGAGGTTGGAAATCGAGATCAAGCAAGCATGTCTTGTCATTAAACCAAGGATGACAAGGCGAGGTGCAGATGATCATACCACTAAATTAGAAGATTGTCACTGAGAATTTATGACTCTACTACCATGGCTATGACCACATCTCACCAAATGCAGTACCCAGGGGAGCACACTACATATGATAGAACACGCGGCACTAGCTGTTGCAAGGGAAATTGAGGATTTTCCGCAGACTATACTAGAAGGAAAGTTGAAGCCTCGCATAGGTGGTGCGACCACCTGACTAGCCGTAGGAAGCACAGTCTCAGCACTCCAGGCAGTTGAAAGAGAGCGTGGGACTATAGAAGAGTCTGTTTGGGAGCTGCGTGATAAGGGAGGTGCGCACAGAATCAGCGTATCACAAGGTTCGTGCCTGTGCACGGGGGGTTGCGCTGTCATGCGGGTAGGCTGGGAAGTGATAGTTGGTGTCACTATTCATGACGGGATGCTCAATTTAAGGCCAAATGGAGCAGGCGGCGAGCATTTAAGACGTGAATTAAGGGCAAGATTTGAGACAATTTGCCACCAAGAAAGCATTGATGGCCCAGAATTGGGGGAACGGTCGGATTTGAATTCAAAAGGAACTATAAAACTCCAGGGGCTAGCCACGAGACAACACTTATTCACTTGAGATTTGAGCAGTTGATTAGAGCACATAGTGTTGAGCGCCGAGCGATATTCGAGCCCCGAAGTTTGCGAACGACCATAGATAGTTTAAACAAGTTGGCGGCTACTAGGAGAGGTTTGGGATTTGCAGAGGGAACCAACGATGAGGTCGTGCGGAACCCCATGGTACACAGTGTTCCCAAATGCACAGAGGTTGCACCAGAAATAGCAAAATCACCTCGAACGCCGAGACTGAATAAAGATAAGTAGGCAGGGGGACTAGTCTGCATGTCCCCGCGCAATCCACGATTCAGTAAGATCTAAATGGAAGAAAAGGGCAAGGCTATCACCATTGAGTTAGATGATGAGTAGGAGGACCTACAGGCTTTCATTGCTGAGGTAGAGGAAGCAGAAGACATGGAAGAGGATATCCAACCGATGCGCTCTCCAGTAAAATTGTCTGAGTACATCCCTCTACGAAAAGGGAAAACCAAGATACCAAAGGATTTGGATGCCACAAAGAGAGCACTCCAGACCCCGTTCCTCCCTGATGGAATTTTGTTTGAGGGCTCGCACCTGGGCCGTGTGCCCACAATGAAGTTCGAAGATTGGGAACTCACGCATAGCGAGAAGTTTCCACACTTGGAAATGGAGAGCCTCATGAAGCAGAGCACGAAGGGGCCAGTCATAACACTAGAGCCGCAAAAATGGTTGCGTGGTGTGGATAAGGTTGGATTGCTTCATTTTCTTTGGATACCACACTTTCACCATATGCCCATCACTATTTTCGTCATCAGGAAACTACTTTGCCTAGTGCATGATGGGTACTTATGGCTGGAGGAGCCTATTCCCATCATGACAGGTCTCATACACAAAATTTCTTGGCTTCCCTGTAAGGGAAAGGACCTTGCGACAATAGCAGGAAAAAGCGGTGATTTGGCTCTCGCAGAAGCCATGAGGAAGAAATATAAGCTTGAGAAGAAAAAGAGGGGTTACGCCATCAACAGTATCAAGGATAAAGGGGTGTGCATAGCTACCCAACTCCTGGCCGAGAAGGTAATGAGAAAATTCTGCGGCGATGAAGTAACAACGCCGATAGTTGCATTGGCCGAACAATGCACATAGGGGGTCCAATTCAACTGAGCTAAGTTCCTTTGCGAGGTTTCTCTTGTCCATTTTGCTGGTAGCGGGAGAACTACTAGAGGACAGCCAGTTCTGAGCATTAAGCGTGACTTACTAGAGGCCAACAAGTACATGTTGCTCTGGGCTACCAAGGACGCGAAGCAAATTCACGATACGAAGATCTTCTGAGTGCTCATGGAGGTGAGTATCCGAATGTGGATTAACAGGAGGTCGCACCTGTCCCCCACAATGCACAACAGTTTGTGGAGCTTTGTAGACCTCAAGGCAGACATGCACAATATTTACATCAAGGTGTGAAAGGATCCGGTGCAGCAGTGGACCAAGCTCCCCTTCATTGCCACTAATGATGCAATTTTTACAGTGTTAGAATCATGGCCTCCCGAGTGGCCCACCCTGGATTTGGCAGAGTTGGATAGGACAACAGTAGAGAAAAGAAAGGATGAGGCCAAGCTACGTGTCATGCAACTGGCCGAGAAGAGGCGTAGTGAAAAAGTGGCAGCAAATATAAGGGCAGTCCGCGAGGTAGCACAGGCAGTCGCGGAGCAGGCAAAGGTCGCCAAAGTAGCAGCAACAGTGCAGACAACAGGGGCCACAACAACGTAGGAAGAGGAGGGCCAGGAATTGTCTACAGGACAGCAGGCAAAGGACACAAACCTTGCTGAAAAAGGCATGGACTTAGGAACAACATCCAGACAACTCAAAAGGTCACGTGTCACAAAGAGATCGAGTCCACGAAAAAAGGTCAAGGCCTCCAAATTTCCCATTGACCCGATCATGTTAACGGAAGGTGACCTCTATGACATCAGTGACATGGTTCATGAGGTCACCAAGGAAGCACTCCAAGAATTCATGTCAAAGCAGTAGACTGTGTTAGGGGCCCTAAGGGCGTAGCTGTAGGAACTACAGGTGTGGCTCCCAGTAGAGCAAATGCTAAGCGCAAGGATGGCCAATACCATAGTGCTACCGGAAAGGGTGCTAGCAATAGAGAATGAGATCGATAGAACCACGGTTGGCAGGATCAAGGGACTTGGCCTTAATTTGGCTGCCCTTCTGCGAGACACACTATACCAACTACAGGATGGAATAATAGCAGAGCTTCGCGCCAGGGAGGGTCGCGCGATTCAGGTGATGAGTGAGAAAAAGATCAGCATTGAATAGCTCAACCTGCAGCGTGATGAACTGGTGTCACAAAACTAGCAGTTAGTGCAGACATTTGATGAAGCATGTCAACGAGTCCCAAATTTGTCCATCGCCGTGGACCTACCAACAGAAATGCGGATCCACTATCTGGCAAGTGGAGTCCGAAACGTGCACAAGGAAACAACACATGTACAGCTAGAGCTGAATCTCCATATTGTCGAGCTGTGGCTAAAGGTGTAGCCTTACACTCCCTTGGAAGTTAGAAAGTAGCGTGTTAATGCTATCCAAACAAGGTTGGAAGAAATTGGACGGGCAGTGCAGGACTGTACCGGTATGTTGGACCAAGCCTTTGGAGTCCTCACATCCTTGCAAGAGGACCCCAACATACTATGCCTGGAAACATAGGTTCATGAGCTTCAGGAGCAGTACAACAGTGTAAGGGGAACTGCACAGATAGTCGTCCTCACTCAACAACTAGAAAAGATGCAGTAAGCAAGGGCACTAAAAGAGCAAGTGGATGCCGCAAGACAAAAAGAGGCACTTCTCAATCGCGTCCAGCCATGGATTGATGATGCCTTCACCATTACGGCAGATATCGAGGGCAAGCTCACATAGATGCAAGGGCCCTACGTGCTAAGGCAGGGATTCAATCCTCACAAAGAAGCATAAGAAGAGTGCATGCAACAGATCCATCAAACCACAAAACAATGCGTTGCAGATCTCCGAGCAGTGCGGGACCAGTTGGAGGGACTCTGTGCCAAGATCGCCGCACCAATTGAGTGACTCAAGGACAAGTCACGATGATTTTTTTGGGGGCCTATTGGGCATGGAATCCCCCCACAACATGTTTTGGGGTTGAAAGCCCAATTTTTGGTCAGATGTATTGTAAAACTCCGCGAATTGAGGGCGCGAAGCGCGAAGTATAGGTTGAGTCATAGGGTCTTCTGCCCTAAGTTTTGTAATGTCATGTCGGCCTACCCATGGTCCGCGAACCATGGGATTGTATAAATAGAGCGAGGCTATAAGTTATAAAGATAGTGAAGAGGAGAGATATATGAATACGAATGGTTCGAGCATAGAGTAAGAGCCTAAGGGTATTGGATCGTAATAGTAGGAAGAGGCTTTGCAGCTGAGTGCGCAGAGGCCTAGTAGAGTCCGTAGCTGAGTGCGCAGACCCCTGCAGCTGAGTGTGCAAGGTGGTGTTGAGACTGTAACCTTGAATGAAGAAGAATAAAGAGAATTTGATTCCAATCTCTGTGCATCTACTTGTGTATTGCATTCTTTACGTTCATACTATTTTGTCTATTGTGCGAACTTATATGATTGTTGGATATACTGTTAATTATCACTAGTCTTACATAGATAAGTTAAGTAATCAGGTAATAATAGGTTAAATAGTAAGGAACTTGGGTATAATACAGATTGCACCCGAGTAGGGCTGCACAAGGGCAACATCACATGTTGCGAGGGATTAATAGATGTGTGTAATGACGTGTGTGCAGGGTCAAGCTACAGACCGCTAGAAGCTCATTAGACATCCCTAGGGTGCAGAAACCTGGTTCTAGCACCCTCCCATACTACTTCGGGTGAGACCTCAGTCCGCGCTCCATGGACTATTGCCGAAAGGGCCAGTAGTACCCGGATTTGTTTGGCTAAATCACCTCTGAACCTGGGTCAGGCCCATACAAGCCAATAGTTCCAAATCAAGACATTAGCACAACATGGATCCATGTCATTTCAGGATTACAAGCAGTTCATTAAGTTGTGTGACCAAAGTAGCATAGAAGACAGATCTAAATTAGTTGATTTTTTCCTTCATAAACTCACCTTAAGTGATATCAATCTTTCAGATCATAATTCTAAGTTGGGAGACCTAAATCTAACGACCCTTGCATCTTGGATGACTCATGAGGAGGCTAGAGCTGAGGAGGTGGAGAAAGTAATGGCAAAGGAAGAAAATAACCCCTCAATATCAAGGCAGAGCAGCTAAGTCCCATGGCTGTAATCAATACCCACAACATCATTGTTAGGTCCCTATAATACTAGTGATTCCCCCATTACTATTGTCATTTTAACCCGTTATTGTTATTGGTTTTCCCCTATTGTCCCCACATTGTTATTATTGTGCCCCATAGAAGCCCACTATTGTTATTGTTGTGCCCTTATGTTGTTATTGTTATGTCGACTTTGATTATATTGTGACCCCTTAGACTCCTATATATAGAAAGAAGATTTTTTCATTTGAGTCATCCAAGAATTGTTCATTTGTGTAATATGAATGAGGTTTCCCCCTCGAAGTGGCTTATTATGAAGTCGTTGATCTATATGTTCTTCTATTTTGTGAGCTGGTTGCATAACATTTAGTATCAGAGGTTTGGATTCTATGGTTTCGTTGCTCCAAAAAGGTCATTATGGAATTTTCGCTATAAATATTTATACGAAGTTTTAGAAGCTAAAAGAAAACCCATTTGATTCAAAATATTGATGACTCTTAGGTTTGAATTTCAGAGCTTCTATCTCTATATTTTTGGATATATGATCCAAGGAAGTTAGGGTTTTTGCAGGATCCCGAATTACATACCAAAAAAGCGACCGTGGGAAAATCATCATAACTTTTTCTCTAAGTATCAGTTTGAAATTCCATAAGAAGTTATAGAAAGAGGACATACTATAGTTTTTTGTGCATTGCTTTCAGGTCCAAAGGTTGAAACATTGACATTTGGAACTTCATACAAGTTCACTCTATTGAAAAAGTGTATAATCAGTTCATCTTGGGAGATTTGGCATAACTCTTTCTTGGAGAATCCAATTTAGATTAGACTGGTGGCGTTGGAAAGAGGACTCAGAGAGATACCACATTTCGTAATTTAAAACCTTGGAGATTTGAAATTTCAGAGATATATCATATTCAATATCAATGTCCTACAAATAAAAAAAAAAGGTGTGTAGTCTTTTTAAATATTTGCATAAGTTTTGTTTGAAAAATTAGTTTGAAGTGATTAAAATGGAAAAGTGAAGAAAATTATCATTAGTTTATGCCCCGAAGAAATAAAATGGAAACACCTAGTAAGCAACCTAAAAGCTCTACTATGACACATGAATAAGAGGAAGAAATGCAACATGATATATCAAAATTACGAGACCAAGTGCAACAAATTTCTCTGACACAAAAAGTAACAGAAGCTAAGATGGATGGTTTGAAGAATGGCATCAATGGTATGAAAAACAACATTGAAGATTGGAAGAAACACATGGAAGGGTTGAAGGAAGGTTTGACAAAGTTATTACAAGAAAGGATTCCTAATGGCGAAAAGGTAGTAGAGAAAACACATAATGAGAACACAGGAAATGTTAATCATGATTTGAAGAATGACAACATTGAAGATTTAAAGAAAGACGTGGAAGGCTTGAAGGAAGGTTTGACAAAGTTGCTACAAGAAAGGCTTCCTAATGGCGAAAAGGTAGTAGAGGAAACTCATGATGAGAACAAAAGAAATGTTAATCATGATTTCATAGACTCTAAAGTTGGGATATAGACCCACCATGTTCCAAAGATTGATATGAGAAAGTTTGATTTCAAGGATCCCGTAACATGGATACTATAGATGGAACAATATTTCGATCTCCATAATGTGCAAAACACACAAAAGGTATGCATTGCAACTTTATATTTGGAACCGAATCAGTTTGTATGGTATCAATGGCTTTTCTCTCGTAAAAAAATTGTCACTTGGTTAGTTTTTATGGATGAAATGATAGAACATTATGAGGATACAAACAACAACACCTTCTTTAGCCAATTGATAAAGGGTTCAATGGTGGAGCACATTGATGACTTCCATAAATTGAATATAAGGGTAAATGATATTCCAGAGGAGCATAGTATTGATGTTTTCATAGGGACTTTAAAGGATAACATCCAACATGAGGTTCACTTTTTGGAACCTAACTCATTGGAGAAGGCATTCAGGGTGGCAAGAAAAATTGAAAGAAAAATTATGGCAACAAGGAAGCCTACCATTCACAACTATAAATATGGAAGCGTTGTTTCCCCTAGCCTTCCACAACCTACAAGGTTTACACCACAACAATTGGAAGAAAAAAGAGGAAAGGGGCTTTGTTACAGTTGTGATGGAAAATACACTAAAGTTCATAAGTGTGCTGAGAAAAAATTGTTTTACATAGACTGTGAAGAGGAGGAAGAAAAGGAAAAAGAAATGTCAAAAGAAGAGGATATACATCAAGAATCAACCATGGAGAAAGAAGAAATGAATCCAACCATATCTTGTAATGCATTGGTAGGATTTACTACTCCTCAAATTTTCAATATGGAATGACATATCAAGAAGAAAAAGGTAATAGTGTTGATTGATTTGGGTAGTACCCATAATTTTATCCATTGTAAGATAGACAAGGAATTGAATTTATTCCAATATCGAGCACCAGAGTGTCAAGTGATGGTTACAAATGGAGGAACCATAAATTTCTCTGGAAAGTGCCATAATATCAAGATATACATTGGAAAATATGTATTTAATAGTCCTATGCTTTCTATTCCAATAGGTGGTGTTGATGTTGTACTAGGAGTCCAATGGCTACAATATTTGGGTATGATAGATTTTAATTTTCAAAAAAAAATTATAAAATTTTGTTGGGAAGGAAAGGAAGTTGAATTAAGGGGTATCGCAAGGAAACTGAGAAAGATAATCAGATATAATGGCATGTTAAAGCTTCTGAAGAAATAACAATGGGGCATAATTGCACAATTATGTTCACTAGAAGTTCCCACATTGAAATCATCTATTTCTCCAGATCTCCAAAAAGTCTTGGACGATCATTCCAAGGTTTTTGGGACTCCCAAAGGCCTCCCACCTATTGGTGATCATGATCATGCTATTCAGTTGATCCCAGGAAGTGTTCCTCCAAACATCAGGCCTTACAGATATCCCTATGCCCAAAAGAGTGAAATTGAATGTATGGTTGCAGAAATGAAAGAGGATAGAATAATTAAACCTAGTCAAAGTTCTTTCTTTTCTCCATTAGTATTGGTGCATAAGAATGATGGATCATGGCACATGTATCTAGATTATAGGGAACTCAACAAGCTTACTATTAAAGATAAATTTCCCATTCCCGTCATTGATGAATTATTGGATGAATTACATGGAGCAATTTACTTCACCAAGTTGGATCTTCATTCAGGATATCATCAAATCAGAATGAAGACTAAAGACATTTTGAAAACAAAATTTAGAACTCATGAGAGTCATTATGAATTTTTGGTCATGCCTTTTGGCCTTACCAATGCACCTTCAACATTTCAAGGTTTGATGAATTCCATTTTCAAACCCTTCCTTAGAAAATTTGTGTTAGTATTTTTTTATGATATACTAATCTACAACAAAGTCTTGGAAGGATCATGTTCAATGTGTTGATAGGGTGCTCAAACTATTGGAGAAGAAACAATTATATGAAAAACCTCCAAATGTTTCTTTAGAGTACAAGAGGTGGAATATCTGGGTCATTTTGTATCTCATGAAGGTGTTAAGGTAGACCATAGAAAAACTAAATCCATTAAGGAATGGAAAATTCTCACATCCATAAAGCATCTGCGAGGACTTCTCAGGTTGACAGGGTATTATCGCAAGTTTGTTAAGAATTATGGGAAAATAACAACACCTCTAACAACATTATTGAAGAAAGATACATTTTCTTATACTTCAGAAGCAACGAAGGCCTTTGAATATCTTAAAGATGCAATGTTCCAAGCACCGGTCTTAGCTATGCCAGATTTCACAAAAACATTTATTGTGGAATGTGATGCCTCAAGGAAATGAAATGGTGTTGTTTTAATGTAAGAAGGAAGACCCATTTCTTTTGAAAGCCGTCGAATCAAAGGAAAGTACTTACACAAATCTATTTATGATAAGGAAATACTGGAAATACTAGATACACTTAAGAAAAGGAAACCTTACCTAATGGGAAGACACTTCAAGATAAAAATAGATCATGATAGTCTTAAATACTTTTTAGAACAAAGATTATCTTTAGAAGAGAAGCAAAAATGAGTCTCAAAGATGATGGGTTATGACTTTGAAACCAACTACAAAAAATGGAATCAAAATGTTGTTGCAGATGCACTCTTAAGAAAGGATGATTATGTGAAAGCATTTCTTTGTTCCATCTCTATCATCCAACCAGATTGGATAAATGAAGAAAGGGATGATTGGAAGAATGATGAAGAAGTGTGGGAAGTCATTCAAAAGTTGCAGCAAGATCCCAGTACATCTGATATATTTAGTTGAAAATAGGATTCGTTATGGTACAAAGATGGCTTATACCTCTATAAGAATTCCCAACTCAAACATAAGATTCTTCTGGAATTGCACACCTCTCCGTTAGGAGGGCACTCAGGATTTTTAAAAACTTACCATAGGGTTAAGAAGGAATTTTTTTTGGATGGCCTTAAATTTGATATTCAAAGGTTTAAGGCGGAATGTTTGGTTTTTGAACCAAATAAAGTTGAGACAATTAAGACCCCGGGTCTATTACAACATTTCTCCATTCCAAATCAATGTTGGGAGGAGGTTTCAATGGATTTTATCACAGGTTTACCCAAGTCTGAAGGAAAGAGTGTCATCATGGTGGTAGTTGGTAAACTTACCAAGTATGCACACTTTTGTGCATTATCTCGTCCATTTAAATCCCGTATAGTTACTACTACATTTATGGAAACAATTCAAAAGCTACATGGAAACCCAAATATTATTGTAAGTGACAGAGATCCCATTTTCACGGGAAGTTTTTGGACTGAATTATTTTCCTGTCTGGGTACTCAGTTAACTTGTAGTTCATCTTATCATCCTCAATCCGATGGGAAAACTAAAATAGTTTACAAACGTTTGGAAGGTTATATTTGTTTCTTTGCATCTAATAAAAAAACACAATGGGTCAAGTGGTTTCCTTTGGCTGAATGGTGGTATAACACTTCCTTCCATACTACAGCAAAAATGACCCATTTATGTCACTTTATGGATATCATCCACCATCCATCACAACATCTTTAAGAGAAAATTCTAAGGTTCAAGCAGTGGAAGATCACATCAAGAATCAACAACGGGTTCTCCAACTCTTAAAGGATAACCTCACTTTGGCATAGAATAGAATGAAACAACAGAAAGATCAACATCGCAGCGAAAGGAGTTTTGATGTAGGTGACTAGGTATTTCTACGGATACAACTAGACAAACAAATGTACCTCAAGCAAGCTAAGAAGGATAATAAATTATCACCAAAGTATTATGGTCCATACAAGGTGTTCCAAAATATTGGTACTATGGCATACAAATTGGAGCTTCCTGCATCTTCCCGAGTTCACCCATTTTTCCATGTTTCATGCTTAATGAAGGTTATAGGTGACAAGCTCCCAATTCAAACAATATTTCTAGAACTTGATGAGGAAGGAAAAATCATATTGGAACCTGAAGCAGTCATAGAAACAAGAACTTGACATCTACAAAATCGATCAATTTTAGAGTATCTCATCAAGTGGAAGAATTTATCCACTGAATATTACACATGGGAGGATGCGAATTTTATACAAAAGCATCTAGAACTACTCAAGTGTTGAGGACAAATTTTTTTTGAAGGAGAGGGGCATGTTAGGTCCCTATAATACTAGTGATTCCCCCATTACTATTTTCATTGTAACCCCTTATTGTTATTGTTGTGCCCTTGTTGTCCCCACATTGTTATTATTGTGCCCCATAGAAGCCCACTATTGTTATTGTTATGCCCTTATGTTATTATTTTTATTTCAGCTTTGATTATAGTGTGACTCCTTAGACTCCTATATATAGAAAGGAGGTTTTGTCATTTGAATCATCCAATAATTTTTCATTTGTGTAATGTAAAGGAGGTTCCCCCATCGAAGAGGCTTATTTTGAAGTCGTTGATCTATATGTTATTATATTTTGTGAACTAGTTGCATAAAAATCATCTCCAATGATGCCAAGCTAGCACCTAGATACCTTGACACTCAAGAGTAGGCTATATCCCATTTTGAGGACACTCTCAGGTTGTTAGGGACAAAGAACCAACAAACATGTTAGAGAAGATGGAATGCCTTGCCACATAGTCTCCAAATTAGGGAGTATCACTCTCTTGAAAGGTTGCGGAATGCATTAGAAAGAACACCCCTATACAAAAGGGCCATGCAAAGATTAGAGATCAACTGGATTGGACTCAATCTCATTCCACCTTTACTGTTGGGTTAAAAAGAAGGAACTAATGAAGAAGAGGAAAGGAAGAAGTGGGCAGATACAGAAGAGGATACCTTTTTGAATTTGACCTTTTGTCGGGCCTTTCATCTTTGAAGTCGGACCTTGAAAGATGGCTTTCAAGCGAGTTGAAAAGCTTGTACAAATTGGTCAATTTCAGAGTTAGAAGTTGGAATTTTATAGATTGGTAATTAAGAATTGATGAATGACTACCCTCAGGAGGGCACACAATTTGCAGAAACTTGAGATGTCAAAGAGGACACCAAGGCCATGAAAGACATGGGCATAGATGATTGAGTATCTCAGAGGATGAGAAACAATTTCAGTAGGGGGTGATGATGAGGCTCATCAATAGGTATATCATAAGGGTCACAATGCCATCCTACAACTTATTAAATTATATTTTTCTCACATTTATCTACATATTTTGAAATATTATGCTCAGCGTGAGGAGTAAAAGATGTGTTGTTATGTCATGTGGCCTAATGTGTGTTAAATGCAGGAATTGAAGCAATTTTGAGATAATTTGAGTTCAGGAGCTCAGATTAAACAAAAAAGAGATATTATAGGAGGTTTTCCATCTCCTTAACTCCTAAAATCAGCAAAAGATCACCACTCTATCTGTTATAGCTCCAAATCTCACTCTTATGGTTTGTGATGCTGCACTCATGGCCTAGGGAAACCCCTCCTTCCAGATATGGTCCAAAAAATTTAAAAAACTGTGTTTTATCCCTTATACGCGACATTGCCCTGAGTTAAATGTGTGTATACACGGGTAGGTATATACCCAACCCGCGTGTATGTATTAAAACACTTAAAAAAATATAAAACTCCTTAATTTCGGGCGGAGATCGTGGGTTTTACCTACTGATCACCTGTTAGTGCCCATGGCCCAACTGTTCCCAACCAACTCCCAACTAAAAAACTACTTTGGGAGAGGTATAAAAAGACCTCAATGGGAAGGACTAAGGGAGGAGAGAAAAGAGAGAAAGGTTATTATGCTGAGATTTTTCCCCTGACCAGGTCTGAAGACCCTTGTGCCTTCTGCACTTCCCCCGTTTATACAGGAAACCCTTGTTTCCTTGTGTGTTGATGTTCATCCACTACTTGTGACATCATGGAGTAAGTCATGGAAGGAGTTTGTTAAAGGCTTGAGGCTAGACGAATCCGGAAGGAAGCTTTGCTTGGAGCCTGCGAAAGGTGACTCAGGTGAAATTATTCCTTTTCTGTGCTTTATTTGTCTATAATAAAAGAAACACATGTCTTGGTTCCTAATATGAATCTTCTTTATGTTCATGATATTCATGTTGGAATTCATATGTGAATGGTTGTTTGTATTTCATAACTAACTACCTTTTCTTTATAACATGAAGATGGTTTCTTTGTAAGGTTTTGTCCATATACTATTGTGTTCTTTGGAATCGGTTGTTTTCCAGGACAAAGGAGCAAAAGGAACTCGAAGAAGGGTTTGGACCCTAAAGGACCTTCTCAAACGTAGGACCTAAGGTACACCCCCTTATCATAGAATTTGGTTATAATAGCATAATGGTTGTGTGAATGTGTGTTTCTTTGTATAGACAACTTTCAGTCTGTTAGGGTTTCAACCCAAAAGCCCTAGGGGAACATTTCCCTTAACAGAATTGGCGACTCCACTGGGGACAACACTGTTGTTGTTCCTAGTTTGGGTGTTTTCAAGCGAATCAGGCTCAGCTGCCTGTTTGCTTGCTGTTGCTGTGTGGTCTGTTCTTGAATTCTAAGTTTTGCCAGTTTCTTCAGTTTGTTTTTTATTTTTCTTGAAATCTTTTATATACGCTGTTTTTCTTAGTTATAGAAGAGTATGTATGCATGTTTCCTTAAGTGAACCCGCGTATACACAGGTTTCATTAGGCACAGTCGCATATACACGCAATCTGTACGTAAGTACAATTGCGTATATCTAGCAATTTTCAAGATTTTAAAATCTTTTTACCTCTGAAGGTCTATCTACTGGTTTGATTCAGTCTGAAACAGTCACTTTCTAGTATCAGTTGTTAGTTTTACAGTGAGCATCTTGTTCCAAATTCTCTCTGAGTATAAGAAGTATTGGTCTTGTTTTTGTTGTTGCAAGCGTCATCATTTTTTGCTTTAGCACGCAAGATTTCTTGTTGGAATCTTGGCTGCTCTGATTCATCAGGGCAGGAAGATTGATCTCAATCTTTGTGTTAAATCTTGCTTTTGGTGACTTTTTGTTTGCTTGACGAAACCACTTTTTGTGACCATCCACTTCTTTGTTTCATGAAAGTTGTTGATTGATACTTTCTTAAAATTTGTCTTTTTGATCTTTTTGGTCTTTGTTTCCAAAGCTTTCATTGCTGCTTTTGATTGTTAAGAGCATCCTTAAACACATTTCTTTTTGTCAAGTTTTCATCCATTGTGTGGTGTCAACTTGCAAAAGTGTTTGTTGCCTATTCTTCAATCAGAAAGTTTCAGTCTTGTTGAGAGCATTTTTGAAAAGACTCTTTTGTTGTTGCTTTGAAGAAAACTTTTTGAAAAACTTCGTTTTTCTTTCTTGAACTTTGTTTTCGTTTGGTTTCCTTTTAGTGAATGAAAGTGCTTTATGTTTGTTGTTTAACTTGTTTTTAGTGTTTAGATGAAATGAATGGTAGCATCTCATATTCCATCTAGACATTTTAAGTGGCAAAATAAAAATTGATAAGCAAGCAACTTTCATTTCTTGATTTTAGAGTAGTTTCGAATCTTGCATCAGCATATATTTGTTGCATTAGGATAGATTTGCATATATTTTTAGGCATACATAGATTTGTTAACCTTTGTGAGTGTGAAGCGTGAATTAACAAAAAGAAAAGAAAAATTTGTTTCATTAGAAGTTCCTTTGAACCCTGTAGAAATTGCTTTTCATCGAAAAACGAAAACAAGTGCATGTGCATGTAGTTAGGTTTTTATTAATTTCTTTTGCATAAAAAACACCACTAGTTTCACTTCCGTTATCCCGTGACTTAAAGAACAACCTATTTTGAAATCAAGCGCTAATTAAAATTCACTAAAACTTTTTTTTTAAGTTAGATACACCAACAAATTTTGGGATTTTAGGGCCTTGGATTAGGCGAGTGGAGAGTTAACTCTCCAAGGCCATTTAAACGTCAAATGTAGGAGTTTGAATAGCGAGTGAAAATCCAATAGTGTTAGGAAGACCAGGAAAGCTCCGGATCTGGGAGTTAAGCACGAGGGTCTGTGAAGACAGGGAAGAGAGATACCCCCTCTCCTACTTGTGTGAACTTACCTCATGACTGTTCCGCATGGCTTCTGCGACGAGTTGGTATCCATAGTTGCTACTACTAGGGATCTACACAGGTGGCTGCGGAGGTGGCTGCGGAGGGGAATCCCGTGGCACCTAAGGTCGATGTTGCATCACTCTCGACAGTACTACTGGAGGGCACCCTTGCAAAGCTTGGGGGCTTGCACCGGCGCAGGTTGTTGTTAGGAGGTCAGCGTAACTTCCTTTGATACATTCGCTGATAGGACTGGGCCCTTATCATCCCAGACTATCTTTGGAAGGCCCCTTAATTTACTTTCTTGTAATTTGGTGTCCGGTCCTAATCAACCGGAGCGGAAATACTTGGAAGTTGTTTGACTGGCTGATATCTTTAGGGACTTTATAGTGTGTGCTCTGTGCTCTTAGTTGGCCTAGCTTTCAATTTTTTGAGTCTTTAGTTAGATCTTAACAAGAAATTTAAAGTGGTTGGCCGATCATCTAGACGGTCTCGAAGACTTCGTGGTCTTTCACCACCAAGTTTAGAGCCTTCTCCTAGAAGGCGCAGAGGTAATACTGCTGGTGGGTTTCGTCCCACGGCAGTTGAAGCATCGGGGATTGATCCTCCTCTCGAGGGCATTAGTGGTCAAGCAAGGCCTGGCACTTCTGCAGAACAAGAGAGGAACACTCCAATCCTTTCTTGAGTTCTCTTTCAAGCGTAGAATAACATAGAGGTAGAAGAACTCTCAGAGTCGTTAGCGGCTCCGAATTCTTCCCTACCATCTAGTCATCTGGACGTATTACAATACGTTGGGACTCCGACGCATAGACTGTCAAGTCCAGGTTACGCTACGCGCTTACCATCGATGACCACTACTGGAAGCATGGTTTCTACTACAAGTGCTACAACTATCTAGACTCCAACATCGGTACAAGGGGGAGGAACGATTTCCATCTCCTATGCTTCTTTGTTTGGATCTTTTGCTAGCACATATTTAGTTGGGTCTACCTCCATTCCATCCACGAGTGGAAATTCCCAAACCAATGTTTTTGGTTCTGGATTCTTCCCATTTGGCACCCATTCACAGGGTATTCCATCAGTTCCATTTAGTGCCGCCACGTCCATGATGGGCAGATCGGCTTCATTCCAGGGTTTTCCTTTCGGAAGTGGTCATATACCACATTCCAACCCGATGATAGGATCCATGCCTTTTTCTTCTATAGGAAAGAGCAGCAATCCTTTCCAAGGTTGGACTAACCCTGGGGTTAGTGGTGCAGGAACTGGGAATCCATTTTTCGGCCAACAAGGGAATAGGTCGTACTCCACAGTTAGTTCATTTCAAAGTATTCCTCCCTTAGCTTCGGCTTGGAATCCGTATCAGGGGTTATCAACTCCTTATAATCCTTTAGGAGGAAAATTTACTGGTTATGGAGGCTTTGCAGCCGGAGTTGGTCAAACTCCGAATTTTGCTCGATCACAAGGCTTGCCTTTTGGTTTAGCCGGTTCTGCTGGTTACTTAACGAGGGAATCTTATTCTGGTCTAATCCCATTTTCCTAGATGGACGGGTGTTGTACCAGTCATATGTCCTTCATGGAAACCTACCCTATACCCTGAGTTTCTCCGCTGAAGCAGACCATGGTGCATGCCCCCTGGGTTTCAGTCATGACCACCGAATTACTCGCATTCTTCAGGTGGATGGACTAGAGATTGATGAGAAATTGCTTGTGTGAAAAGACCATTTAGGGATGGCATTTGATTGTTATCTATGTGTGAGCCGGGGAACGAAAGTTGGTCTACAAGCTGGACCACTCTGCCTTCATGCAAAAAACACATTACTCAAAAGAGTGAGGAGACAATGGCTCCCATGTTATAAATATAGTCATGCCCAAGGAGTAGATTATAGTCTAAAGGCCCTTGGACTACCATCGCGTTTATATATACGATTTTCCCTCTCAAAGTTATAGGAAAATTTGGAAGGATCCCTAACGGTCGACTGGTTCCTTTGTCAAAGCCTGTCAGATTTCGCATCTCAGGCAGAAGCGATGGCGAACCAATCGCTTTCCAAGCAGTTGAAGAAAGGATACTCACAGAAGCCCCTTCATCTATGATAGTATCGACCATGACCATTATGTAAGCTTGTACAATGATTCGGAATGGTACATTAGACGGTAAACGGGGTCTGCCTAGTAGATTCTAATCAAAGGAAACAACTAGGTTGCTTGGAGGTGGGACCAAAAAAACGATCGGGTACGACTTTGAATAACTTCCTTCCTGCGGAAAAGGAATGGGTAAATTTCCCCCATGTTCATCGGAGTCTGTGTTTACGAAAAGAATTTGAATGGTGTCATTCTCATTCTCTTCGGTGACTGTATCATCTGAATATGGACCTTCCGAAGGCAAGACCGGGTCAACCGCCACCTCGACCTTTTGACTTTCATCTGGTGTGGATTCAAAGGGGCTATCTTCAATGATAGATGCTTCGACCGACCACAAAGTTGTGTCAGTCTGATTCTCAACTAGCAGTGGACTTGATAAGAGTTTGTTGTACCCAGGAGGAAGCCGTAGCGGTGAAGGAGGACGGTTATCCAAGACTCTTTTAGCTTTGCCCAAGAAGGGAAAACGGTGGATGGAATGATTGCCTTCACACAATTTAAAAGGAAATTTACATTTTCCTTTTCATCCAAAGACTTCGTTTTCACTAGTTGACAATGTGCTCTCAACATGATCGCTAGAGGTTGACGACACCAGATTGTGCAAACGAGGAGACCAGTCCCTTAAGATCCGAGGGGTGCAAGGAAAATCTCAATGATAGTGGTCTTGTTTGCAAATGACACATGGAGATTTATGTTTGGATGTTGCAGTGTGTGGATTTTCGTTAGATGATGCATGGTTGCCCCTCTTTGCCTTTGGCTCCTTTTTCTTCTTCTCCTTCTCCTTCCCTTTCTTCTTCTTCTCAGTTACTTGGTTTTTAGTTTTACCGTCTTTACCAAGCGAAGAGGAAGGAGGGGAGAGAGAAACAGACGAATTAGAAAGTTGGAGGGTAACTCTAGTATCATCTAGTTGCTGATTTGATTGCTCAGGAATCACGGAATTTTGAATGATAGAGGTCGAGAAGAGCCATATTGGCAAGCCGATTGTCAATCCTGGAAGGGACAATATAGCCCTATGAGGTGCACCAACATCTCCCCAAGAGGAGAAAGGAATAGGATTTCCTCCAAGGGGAAATCCTTGGTTGGTGAACTCCATTTTTCTCAAACTAATACCAAAGCGAGAATAGTGATATTATTCTGATTAAAATAAATTTTAGACGCTTTGACACAACTTGATTTTTCAATTTTTACGAGTCGAGAAAAAGAAAAAGATGACACTAGTCGCCTTCGATTTTTAATGAGCCTGAAGTGACAAGTGCTCAGATGGACCTTTTCCTTTAAGGAGTTTGAAAAGGAATGAAAGAGACTACTCTGGAAATCTAGACAGGGGGATTACCAAACCAATTGCAAAACTGTAGAATACGTTTTACGGTACGGTAGTCAATCTTCTCGAATGTTGTGTTCAGTGCATTGCGATCGATAGGGCGGCAGACATGGTTTCCTAAGGATAAAGGATATAGCCTATTGTGGTCTCCCAATATATACTCGACAGTACGTGGGAGCACAAGTCCGTACTGGCACTTGTCGTCTTCAAGAGGAGGGATCACCCAACCTACAATGAAAGCGATAGTTACCAGGATTTACGATGCCGGAATACGTCTCTAGCCTAGACTTCTAAATGTTTTGCGTTAGGTTCCATAGCATTTTTATGTTAATTGAATTTATTTTACAGTTGATTTTGGTTAAGAAAATTGCCTTTCAGGTTCACTGCGTGACGTAGATATATAATTCATAAAATGCAATCTAAGATGATAAACAATCGTTTAATCTCCTTTTTGCAATGAAAATCCTAGCTGCTAAGGAAAGAGAAATGAGATTCTTTCAACATAGAGCAGAGTGCACACACTAGATGCACTATCCTAAATCAAACCAACAAGCAGTCTAAATGCAAATGCACATGCATGTATTTGTTTTCTGCTTTCTTAATGTGTGAATGACAAAAAGAATGCTGAGTACAAATCTGAATTATCTTTTCAAAGCGACAGTACTAACGATTTTCTCTTCAAAAACGAAAGGAAGATAATGATGACACTTTGCGATTTCGAATTGAAAACTGCTTTCAACACTTGAAAAACTACTAATTCAAATCAAATACAATAGTAACAGTGCAATCGACCATCAAGAACAATAGGATTCTTTTCTTTGACTGAAAACGACACTTGCGACACTTTCAAATCAAAAGATGACAGTCTGATTAAGCTACTTCTTTGTAAAAGAGAACTGTAAATGGCGCACAATACATAAAAACATTCACAATCCTTTGTACAATGGAGGCCAAATCATGCAAAGGAAGGGAGTTTCTATAGTGCTATATTGATCACATACAGCAAAACTCCTAAATAAAGCTGAAAAGAGGGAAGAAAAACTAAAATCTGAAGGCAAAATTAGCCTTTTCTGATCATCACACCTATAACACAGGGAAACAGGGATGCATCTCACCTACTGCACACAGGAAGGTGCGATGCATCCAGATTTCCTTGAAGAGAGGGTGTGATGGTACAGGGACGAGACTTTACTTGGTTTTTGGTCATAGTTTGCAGCTCAATTCAGGGATTTAGGTCGAGCAAATGATAGTCAGTAAATAGAAATCAAAGGGGCTGATCTAAACAGGGTACTTGAGCCACCACCAGGGCAATTAGGATGTTTGCAAATCAATTGTTCAGTTTATAAATAAAACCCAGAGATAGAATGAAGCAACATTAATGTACTTTTCACTTGCATAGCAAATGCAGTTCGAAGGCTAGCTAGCTTAACTTCAAGCTCCGTCTGTAGTTTATAAAGCAAGCAAATATAGACAAGCAAACAAGTTATTCACTCCCCAGTGGAGTTGCCATTTTTTTATCGGGAAATCTAGTGTCCATGGAGAGTTTCTAGTCCCACTAAGATGGGTAGCTATCTTAGAAACAAACAAACTAAAGTTATTGTCATTTTCCTTTATGAGAAGTAGATGAGAGAGAAGCAGAGTAACAACCTCAATCCTTCGCTCGGCTCCTTGCTTGTTTCCTCTCCCCTCTTATGGATCTTTTCTGCTTCTTCCTTGCTTACCCTTGCTTCAAAGAGTACCTGTAAAGTCAAAGCAGCATAACGCCATCAAAGTACAAAGATCTACAATCATAAACAATATAGGACCAAATATATATTGACCACACAAATGCATATATTATCAAACATACAAGAATGTGGAGGAAAACTTGAATAACTTTATTAATAGAAAGAGTAGAAGAGAGGATTACAACCTATTGATATGACCCAGCATCATCCTCCCAGCATGAAAGCCCTTCTTCACCTCATGAAAAGCTTAGATCACCCAACACTATGATGTTCCACCAAGAAACCAACAACACTTCCTTACAAAATACAAGATTCTTGCCTCTGGATCTCTAGGATGAGGGATCCATATATAGATGTTTGTAGGGGGGTGAGTCAACTTTTGGGATTTTGATTAGTGTCTTCTCTCTAATAGTTCTTGGTTCCACTTGGAGATTCATGATCTCTTACTCATCCCTGGATGAATTCAGAGAGGCAAGTGTCACAGGAGAAGTTTCTGGAAGATTCCATGATCATCCACCTTGCAAACTGTCTCTGCCATTTGTCTACTCTCACCCATCGCACCCTGTTGGATAGGTAAATCCCCTCTACGGATAGAGGCGATCCCTACTAGCCCAACAGGGGTCTAGCAACAATCGAACAATGCTACACCGCAGGTTCCTAGTTGTAATTAACAAGTGGGTGAGAATAACCTACTTGGATTTCAACGCTTGTTTGTCGAAGAGATATTCCTCTCGCTCCTTCGCTCCAGCCGATCACAATTCCCCTCTATCCTCGCGGGTGAATACCTGCACAAGCAAAAGAGAGCAAACAAGAGCATAAACTATACTAACAAAACAAACTATGTATCAGTCAGGAAGATACAATTTTGCATTAATCAATCATGAACAAATGTAAATGGAACCATAAGAGTAGTCATCTATCTTTATTAACAAAAGTAGAGTAAGGTACAACCGGTGTCCTGACGCTGAGTCCTTCCCTAGAGGGTCCAGCCAGCGTATCTTCCAAGCATTCACCTTTGAGACAAATCTCCCAAGTCAAAAGGTCTCTCTCTCACATACAAGGCAACAAGCTTATGACCTTTCTCAAGCTCAAAACAATCCTCACACAACACACCAAAGCCTACAAAGAGCAGCACTAAGATGTACAAAGAATTCCTCAATCAAAGTCCCTATATTCCAAACTAGCTGCTCATGGGCCATGGAGGAGGCTTATAAAGGAGAAGGAGTCTCCATGAATAGGCAAAGGATGAGCTCTCCCCCACAATAGGTGGATGGTCAGTCGAACAGACATGCCAGAGAAAGAATGGCGACCTCAACAATGCTAACAACCAGTTCTGGAGGGATCTGGAAGGCTGGTTGTTGGAACAAATTCGCCCAAACAGGATCAGCGCGGAAAACCGGTGAACTGCCGCGCTGACATCGCAAACATACGTAGAAGAAATCTCGTCAGCGCGAAAAGGACAAACGGAGGGGGCGCTGTTCGTAGAAATGGGACCAGCGCGGAAAAGACGTGTTCTTCCGCGCTGGCAGCGCAACAACAACATTGGCCTCCGCCTGTCAGCGCGGTTATTTTACCAACAGACGCGATGATCCATTTAACTTAGGCAAAGAGGGTTTTTTAGCCATTTTGAGGAGCATGAGTATGGGTGAATGTGGTTTATAGCACAGCAGGGAGACTGACATGATGGCAGTGACATTTTACTGTGTAACAGTCTCCCACAACCTTGGTAATGGTGTAAGGACCATATCGGAGTGGTCTGAATTTTCAATAGGCTCTGGTAAGGCATTCCTTTTGCAAATGCAACCAAACTTTATCGCCCACCGGAAACTTGTGTGGCACCCAATGTTGATCATGTTGCTGCTTGTACTTGGCATTTGATTTCTCCAGAATGTCGTGGACCTGCTGGCGGATATGTTGGATGTGCTTAATGAATTTGTTTTCCTGATCGATTTCGGACTGGACATGGGCGCTGAATCTGCCTGAGTAGCTGCAAATGGCATGGCCACATCAATGGGACATAGTAGCTGGAATGCCAAGCCCACTTGAAAAAGGTTGTGGCCAATCGAGCCGTGGAGAACCCGGTTATAATTGTGCTGGACATAGGGGAGGTTCCCATCCCATGTCCGTGGATGCTTTGAGTTATACATTTGCAAAATGTGTACGATCATCCTGTTGACGACCTCTGTCTAGCCATCAGTTTGGGGATGGAACACTGTGGACGTTGTGAGCTTGGTGTCCAGCATCGACTAGAGATTGGACCAAAATGTATCGAGGAACTTGCTGTCCCAATCTGAGAAGATAGACTGTGGGATCCCAAAGTGTATCCACACTCGTTCAAAGAAGAGTTTAGTAGTGGCTTCCATTGTGATATTCTTCTTGCATGCCACCATAATGGCCATCTTCGAGAATCTGTCGATGACCACAAAAACACAGTCGTTGCCATGCCTAGTAGAAGGAATGATCAACATGTAATCCATGGAGATGGATTCCCAAGGTCGACTAGGGGTAGGCAATGGAGTATAGAGGCCTTGCTTCTTGATGGTCAATTTGGAAATGACGTAGGCAGTGCAGGATTTGATGTACTTCCTGACATCCTGTCGAAGATTCAGCCAATAGAAATACTTTTGCATTACTGCCACCGTTTTCTCATCCCCAAAATGTCCAGCAGCCCGACTGTAGTGTGCTTCCCAATTCATCTTGGCACGCTCTCTTGAAGGAACACAAAGGTGTCCCAGGTGGCATAATAGGGCATCCTGGAGGTGAAAATATGGAACTTGATGACCCTCCAAGAACGTTTAGTATGTGTGGTCGAATTCTGGGTCGCATTGTAGAGAAATGGCCAGTCAGAAGTCTCGTGCCCACAAGAGTTGAGCACGGTGGTTAACGCCATGATTGGTGGTCGGCTGAGGCAATATGCAACATTATTGGTGCTGCCCTTCTTATACTTGATATTCAAATGGAACTGTTGCAGGTATGTGGACCACTTCTGATGGTGAACATTCTGCAACTTCCCTTGCATCTGTGTGAACTGCAGGGGCTGGTGGTCTGTGTGGATGACTGTTTCCTTCCCAAAAATGTAATGTTTCGATTGTCGGTAGGCCTACACAATGGAATACATCTCTTTATCATAAGTGGGATACTTCCGGACTGTGTCTGAAAGTGTCTCATTGTGATATGCCACTGGATGCCCTTGTTGAGTAAGGACTACCCCAATAGCATAGTTAGAGGCATCTGTCTCGATCTCAAATGGCTGTTGCAAGTCTGGTAATGTGAGCACTGGTGCAGAGTAGAGATGATGTTTCAACTCTGTGAATGCCTTCTGTTGAGATTCAGACCAAAATAATTTTTCTTTCACTCCTCCCTTGGTGACTTGACTGAAGGGCCAAGTGATATGAGAGAATCCCAACACGAACCTGCAGTAGAAATTGGCAAGACCCAGAAAGTTGCAGAGCTTTGTCAGAGAAGTTGGAGCCGGCCAATCCTGAATGACTTAGATCTTGGCTGGATCACCCCTCGTTCATTAATAATTTATCCTAAATACTGAACCTGGGTCATGCCAAAAGTGCATTTCTCCAAATTGGCGCATAGCTTGTGTTGCTGTAGTGTTTGGAGAACCTAATGGATGTGGGTGGAGGTGCTCTTCCCAACTCTAGATGAAGAACATGATCTCATCTAAGTATACCACTATAAATGAGTTGGTGAATGGTTGCAAGATGTCATCCATAAACCTCATGAAGGTTGCAAGAGCATTCGTCAACCCGAAAGGCATAACCAACCATTCGAAAAGGCCCTCCTTTGCTTTGAAGATATTATTCCACACATCGGAGGGTTCGATTGGTACCTTGTGATATCTTGATTTCAAGTTGATCTTGCTGAAATATTTTACCCCCTTCAGTTGGTCCAAAAGGTCATCAATCCGTGGGATCGGGAACCTATTCTGGACAATGATCTTGTTCAGTGCCTGATAGTCAATACGATGTCTCCAAGTCCCATCCTTCTTCTATACCAACATGATCGGGCTCCCACAGGGTGATGAACTCGCCCGGATGTGATCTTTCTACAGTAGCTCCCGAATCTGCCTCTTGATTTTGTCGTTCTCCAGAATGAAGCGTCGATAGATTGGTCTATTGGGCAGCGACTCACCTAGGGTCAGATCAATGGAGTGCTTGACCTGACAGCGCAGAGGCACCCCTGTGGGGGAGGTGAAGATGTCCTCGTACTCCTCCACGACCTTGTCCATCTGTTGTTGTCATGTGGAGGGGCCCTGTTCGGAGGTTGTGGCCACCGTCTTCTTCTTTCCCTGAGGGCGTATCATCAGGAAAACAAATTTCCCAGTTTTGGAAATGAGCTTACTGCATTGTTTTGTTGTAACCACAGAGATGGCGGTAGGTATCTTGTATAAATTATTTCCTAAAGTAACAATAACAACACGAGGCCTTGACTCATACACAACATGTCGCTTCCATAAGTATGGTTGGCCTAATAATACATCACAAACATCAAGGAGAGTAACATCACATAATGCCTCACTCGTGAAGGGCTTGATGCTGTATGGAAGGCAACACTGCTGGCTCACGCGAAGATCCTGTCCTTGGTGAAGCCACTCGATGATGTATGGTTGTGGATGTGCTGTGGTCGGTAAGCCCAACCACTTCACGACCTCTGCCGAAATGAGGTTATTTTAGCTCTTGTTGTCGACAATGAACTGTAGCGGGGAACCCTTTACCCACATCTAGGAGTGGAAGAGGCGTTCCTCCTCCTCTGGATCTATGCGTTCCTCCTTCTGGATCTTCGTGGTGGCAACGATGGCGTTGGGCTCTGCATCAATAATCTACTTCCCTTTTTCAGAACATGCATTTGATTCCAAAGCCTTTAGCTCGGCCACCAGTGACTACTTGACCCAACACTCGCTTGTGTTGTGAGTGGAGCTCTTATGGAACTCACACCCCTTTCCCGTGTCCTTCTTTGGCTTCGCGGTGTTGTTCTTTGCTTTCGGCTTTGGCGGGTTGACTCGGGTCGCCCCACCTTAACTTTGTCCTTTGTTCTGCAGTTTGGGGGCACCTTTCCCTTGCTTCAGATTCGTGGATCCAAAGTCTCGCTTCTTATTTTTAAGCTTTTGCTCGATATTGATGACATATCGGTATGTTGTGTCGAGCTAGGACATGTTTATGAACTCCATCTCATTCTAGATGTACTGTGTAGGCTTCTTCGAGCAAGATTTTGATAGGATCTCCTGCCCCCTCATCTTTCTTTTCATTCACCATGGGAGGCCGTCGGGATTTGGGAGGCTAGTCTTGCAAAGGTTCGACCAGTTCAAGCCCTAACTCCTTATATCCTGACCTCGTTGGGGACATGCAAAGAAAAAACAGAGAAAGAGCAGACTGCTCTAATACCACTAATCCAGATTTAAACAAGAACGCAACAAATTACAAATATAACCATAAATACAAAGATGCAGTAGAAATAACACTTCATTTTATTAATATCAAACACTAAAATATGCTTATAGACATAATGAAATTACGACTAGTTCGGGCGATGGTAGCTTATCTTTGAGAAGACATGTGGCAACTACATGCCTTTGAACCGTGTTACACTGAGGCTCAAAGGCCTATTTATTGTTGAGAAACAATGGAAAACCCTAAACATCCAAAAACCTAACCCTAGGAGATGAAGCACCAAACTATGGGCCCCGTTTGGGTAAATTGTTACATCAACTTCTCGGGGTCGTAACTTTGGCATACGATCTCTGTTTGATGTGCACAATACCTCGTTAGAGAGATATATCCGAGGACTACAACTTTTGAGTAAGAAACATTAATTAATGACCCATGTTGCTCCCGATTTTCCCCAAAAAACGTCGTTTAGGGCCTCAAAATGACTTCGGAAGTTCAGGACCTGAAAAACTGCCAAAAATAGTAAATTGTGCTACAAATAAGGAAACTGATAAACTAAAAGAAACAATGGTGGGGGTCCAAGTGGAATAGGTGGGTGGCCACCAATATCCACCTGGATAAAAATTTATATAGTAAAAATAAATAAAATAATATTAATATTAACCAACAAAAAAATCATTGAAAAGTGGGATAAAGATGATAAACATTTTTGCAGAATGGAATGACTTGTGGGCACTTGTTCCATTGAAAAGTGGGAAAGATATGATAAACATTTTTGCAGAATGGAATGATTTGCGTTATGGGCACTTATTCCATTTGTGTGGCTAGGACTGTATGAAATCCTCTCGCTCTCATAAAACGTGCTTTAAGTTTCTCCCACTCAATCAAATGTTATTTGGTTGATACATAATTCAAGTAGTGCTACAACTTTGAGAGGTACATATATTTGCATGCAATTTAATATACAATATTTTCATACTTGTTTATATGACAAGTTACTTATATATTTTTTCAAATACTTTTTTTGTTTTAAATTTATCGTTATATTAAAGATTGACAAAACAAATCAACTTATGAATCCATCATAATTAGTCAAGCACGTTCTTTACTGATAAGTGAAGCATTTAACTAGAACATGCATTGATGACATTTGACTACTTAGACCTATACCAAAAAGAGGTACTTCAGTGGTAACTAATAGTAACATTCCATTATAGGGAGGCAAACATGTAGTGAGGCCAGATCAAATTAGGGAAATCTGATCCTTTTCAAAAAGCTATTATATGGAAGCCATAGTTTTCAAGAATCTAATTTTGAGAATGATCAATATGTGCTTTGATATGATGATAGTGTTCTTATTTTACCTTGTTTATATTTTTGTCTATACTTCTTTTTGCTAGTTTGTCCTTGACTTGTAAAATTAACTTTTGGTTATTGAACCATGACCCAAGAGCATCTAAGCCGTCAAAATCACCCAAAGATCACAGCTAGCCTAGGCCACACAAATCCTTAACATGATTAGATATTTTTCACCCATGGGATTTCAAACCAATAGCCTCCACACAAGAAGTGCCTTAACATAACACCTTGTTTTTGTCTATTCTAGATCTTGTGAGTTAATTTTTCTCTACACTTATTGAGCTTTTCAAATTTGAATATTTTGTTATCTTTAAATAAAACTTTTTTTTTCATTTATATTGTTTTATTGACTTGCTTCACTAGTCTTAAAATACTTTTATTCTATAAAAACTTATATATATATATATATATATATATATATATATATATATATATATATATATATATATATATAATATTACAGATATCCAAAAAATAATTTCAAATGAATTAAGTTTTGAATTTCATATTATTTCAATTTCAGATAAAAATTAAAAATAGAACATTTTTATTTATACATATTCAAAAATAAATATTAAAATAATAACAATGTATTGACTGTAGAATTGAGGCTTCTGTGATCCATAACAAGTATATGATAAGAGTTTCGGCATAAATCACATTAATAATCAATTGCTGACGCGTTTCAAACCAACAAGTGTGGTTCATCGTCAGGACAAGTTGAAGAACCAGATCATGGCTGCATGTTAAATAGAGAGAGAGAAGATCATCCAATAGCTAAATTTGACTAGAAACAGCTATAATAGACCAGGAAACGACTATGTTTGACTTGATACGACCGAGGGCTAGGGATAGGGAGAATTAGTTTAGATAATTTATAAGTTAGTTATTTTATTATTAATACTATCAATGAATTGTATTTAATACAATTCATGAATAAGTGCAGATTGGTTAAATTTTTCCTTTTTAATTAACTTAATTATTATTATATAACTATTATTATTATTATTATTGGTTAGTTACATATAACTATTATTATTATTATTATTATTATTATTATATAATTATAACTATTCTCATAACTATTAATAACTATCAACTATCGTTCTCCTAAAGGTTTTAGTTAGAGAGATTAGATTATTTAACTAACGTCATTTGTTAATCTTCTAATAAACCATTTAGTCCAAAAACTATTAATATTACAATATTGAATATTTATACCTTTAAATAAAATGAGTTAATTATAAATATTATCTCATTTCTCCTCGGGGTTATAAGAGAAATGATTAAAAACTAATATTAGTTTTTCTTTTAATAAACATTTACTTCTTATATAATATTAAGGGTGATTATTAAATAAATTGGGTTAATTAACTAAATAAGTTAGTTATTCTTCTAACAAATTATTTATTACATATACTTTTGATATTATATTAATATTTCAGCCTTCAAATAAAATAAAAATTAATTATAATATAACTTAACTAAATAAGGTAGTTATTCTTCTAACAAATCATTAATTGATTCCTTCCATAATATAATATTAATATTTGAGCCTTTGAATAAAATTAATTATAAATATTATCTTAAATAGTAATATATTATTTCTCCAGAGGGTTAATTGTTGAAATGATTTAAGTTATATTAGTTTTAATAAACCTTTCCAATTAATAGTTAAATACAATTCAATGATAGTATTAATAATAAAATAACTAACTTGATTTTTTTGCGAGGTTGAGAGAGTAGCTCGGCACAGCGATAGCGAACGTCTAGGGGTTTTTGCGAGTTGCAGACAACGCTCCTCATGGAGGGTCGCAGAGGAGGGAGAGCATCTCCCTCCTTCAAGGAGGTTGTGGCTAGAAAAGGAAAGAAACCTCTAGAAAGTACTAAAGGAGCTCCGGGAGGAGGAAAAGAAATCATGGAAGAGGAGACAACAGGAGGCAACATCGAGGAAATCAATGGCACAAAGGACTAGGAGGGAGAAGACAAAAAACAGGGCACTAAAGACAAGAAACAAAAGGGACCCTGCAAACCCAAAGCTGAGATCACTCCAAGAGTCGTTTTAAATGATCCTGCCCTGTAGGCATACAGGGATCACATGCGGACATATGCTATTATCTGTAAGTTCATGGGACTATGGCCCACTGAAAAAGCTTTACAGACTTGGATCAAATATCACCGGAAACCTAAAGGGAGCATAGACCTTCATCTTGGGTCAAAGAGTTTCTTTATGATGGTGTTCACGAATATTGAAGATAAGGACAAAGTCTTTGAAGGTGGACCCTACTTCTTTGTGGCAGTTGGACTCTACATGAGGCCATGGATTATGAATTTTGTCCCGGAATGGGAAACTTTTACCTTGGTACCAGTCTGGGTAAGACATTATTCCATACCTCTTGATTACTGGCAAAATGAATCATTCATGGCCATAGGCAATAAATTAGGTCGTTTTGTCAAAACTTCCGAAGCCACAAGAAGAGGGAAATACACTTCATTTGCTAGAATATGTGTGGAAATGGATCTATCAGGAGCTTTACCAGATGAAGTGATCCTGGAAGTCTTTGATGAAGAATGGGTGCAAACAGTAGACTGCGAGCATATTCCCTTCAGATGCCATAGATGTCATGAGCATGGGCATCTATTTAGAGACTGTCCACTAGGGAAAGCAGTAAATAACAACAAGGCAAATACCGTGAAGGAAACGGATAGCTTTCAGAAAGTGGTCAATCGAGGAAAAGGAAGCAAGAAAGGATCGAAGCAACACCAAGATGAAGGGCTTAAAGGTAGTCAAAACAAGTTCCAAGTTCTGGAGGAAGATGAAGAAATCACAAAGGAAGATCAAGCCACAGAAGTAAAGGCTAGAGAAAAGAGAACAAAAGATGAATGTGACCAAAATCAGAAAACTGAGTACCAGAAAGAAATCATGATGAGTGAAACAGAACTCGAGATGGATCAAGATATGACCCTGAGTGAGATGGACCTAGAAGACCATGAGTTACAGGAGATACTTGATAAAGAAAACCTAGATCTGGAAGGGTTCTTGTTTCAGGGAACCACAGGAGGAGTGGATTTGGTACCCCAAGAAGAACTTAATAAAATACAACAGTTGTTTTTATGGAAAACACAATCTAATGTGTTGGGAAAAGGAAACAATACAGATAAACCAGAAAACAGAGGAGTGAGGGCGCTAAAAGAAACCCCGGGACTAGTGACAAGAAACCCAGGAAAGAAAAGAGGCAGGAAAAAGAAGAATGAACTCTTGATGGAGTGTGGCAAGCTAATCATAGATTCAGGTAAAATGAAAGATCTTGCTAGCTACTCCTTCACAAATCTTTAATTATGAAGTTTATTTCTTGGAATATAAGAGGTCTAGGGAGTAAAAGAAAGCAAAGAATTCTCAGTAATAGAATGAAACAAGAAATGCCGGACATTATCTTTATCCAAGAAACAAAAAGTTCCATTCAAAAAATTAGACAAATCCACAGTAAATGGCTCAATAGGTTTGAGTTTCTAGAAGTTAACGCAGAGGACACCGCGGGGGAATCCTCACTCTTTGGAACCCTCACAAATTAAGTGTTATAGATGTTGAGGCTACCAGGAATTATCTATCAGTTATCATCCAACCGGCAGACGGCAGGCACCATTATCTAGTCACAAATGTTTATGGTCCTCAAAGAATAGATGATAAACTCAAGTTCCTAAACTCACTAGGGGATCTCAGGGACATACATGTAGGAATACCTTGGATCATGGGAAGGGATTTCAATATGATCAAATCTCTTTTTGAGAAAAAAGGAGGAATGAGGATCCTAAGTAAAGACTCTTTGGAATTTCAAACCTTTATAGACAAGATGAACCTAGTAGATGCTGAAATGAATACTAGCCTCTTTATTGGATAATAAAAGAGGTCGCGAATCTCAAGTAGCCTCTAAGTTAGACAGATTCCTGATCTTAGAGAATCTGATGCTAGCAAATAAGGAAATAATAGCTGAAGTTCTCCCCTTTGGAGGCTCAGATCATTGGCCGGTTCAAATGGAAATCAAAGGTATGGACATTCTCAGAAACAAACCTTTCAGGTTTGAAAATATCTGGCTCTCCCACCCAAATTTCTTCAACAATATAAAAAATTGGTGGACAGAAGATTTATAGATTCAAGGAACAAGAATGTTTCTTCTTCATAAAATATTAAATCATATCAAACTCAAACTAAAATATTGGAACATAAATGAATTTGGCAATATTTTTGTGGAGAAAAAATTAGTTGAAAACAAAATGAAGGAACTCAACCAGGCTCTAATCAAGGAAGGATTCGACAAAGACAAAAACAATCAAGTGGATAAATATCAGAATGAATGGAATAATTTGTGCAAACAAGAGGAAGTCTTCTGGAGACAAAAATCCAGAGTCCAATGGCTGAAGGAAGGGGAGCGTAATATGAATTTTTTTCACAAGTCCACCATGGCAAATAGAATGCATAACAGAATATCTTCAATCAAAAACAAAGAAGGGGATCTTCTCACATCCCATGAAAATATTGAAGCGGAGTTAGTTCAGCACTTCCGAAGCATTACTCAGGAAAATAATTTGTACAAAGAACAGTTCATATGTGAGGTAACTAGAAATATACCAAAGATGGTATCTAGAGAGGACAACTTCAATCTAAACAGACTAATTTCTGAAAAAGAGGTAGACGATACCCTTAAAGAAATGTAGAATAGAAAAGCACTAGGCCCAGATGGTTTTAATGTGGATTTTTCAAGGCATGCTGGAATATTGTTAAACATGATATCCTGAATGTGGCGGAGGATTCCAGAGTGAACAGTACCATATTGAAAGTGCTGAATACCTCCTTTATCTGCCTTATCCCTAAGCAAGAAGATGCTAAAACTCCGGATAAGTTCATACCCATAGTTCTTTGCAATGTGGTCTATAAAATTATATCCAAAGTAGTGGCAAATAGACTTAAACCTTTGCTTCCTACCCTAGTTTCAGGGGAAAAATCAGGCTATGTGGAAGGCAGACAAATTTTAGACAATATCATTCAAGCTCATGAGGTAGTTCACTCGCTAAAAAGCAAAAAGAACGTCGGCATGATCATGCAATTAGATATAGCCAAAGCTTATGACAAAGTAAACTGGACCTATATGAAAAGAGTACTTAGTGCTTTTGGTTTTGATCATAATTGGGTCAGGTGGGTAATGGTCTTAATCACCTCCTCCAACTTCTCTATTTTGGTAAATGGCTCTCCCTCTAAGATTTCAGTCCTTCTAGAGGCCTCAGATAGGGAGACCCACTCTCTCCTTTTCTTTTCATTCTTATGATGGAAGGACTGGCAAGTCCATCAAGCAAGCTAAATTTGTAAGCAAGATTAAAGGCCTTCTACTTTCTGAGAATGGTCAAGCTCTTACCCACCAACAATTTGTAGATGACACAATGCTTCAAGGAATCCCTACTGTCAAAGAAGCAACAACTTATAAGCAAATTCTGAACGCTTTTTCCATGGCCACAGGTATGGAAGTAAACCTTTCTAAATCAAAAATCTTTTTCTTTATTACCAATTTGGCAATCAAAAGGAATATTTCCAGAATTCTTGGTTTTGAAAGGGATTCCCTTCCCTCAAAATATTTGGGAATCCCTCTAACAGATAAACCAATGCTCAAAAGCATTTGGGAACCCTTCATGAACAAGTTGCAGGAAAAAGTCAGCAAATGGACCTTAAGATCTCTTAATCTTGCAAGCAGGTTGGTTCTCACTAACGTTGTTCTACAAGCCATCCCTATTTTCATGTTATCTGCCCTCCCGGCTCCGAAATGAATCCTTCAGCAACTGAGAAACATACAAAGAAACTTCCTTTGGGGAAAAGAGGAGAATAAGAAGAAATGGGCTTTAGTTCCTTGGGAGAAAATTTGTAGACCCAAAGACCATGGATCGCTGGGCATGGACGACCAGGAAATACTTAGCAAGGCTTTAGGGGCCAAACTATGGTGGCGCTGGGTTCATAATCCAAAAACTCTATGGGCTAATATCTGGAAAGGAAAATATGCCATATCCTGGCAAACTAACGATCTCATAAGAATTTCAGGGAACATTAAGGACTCATACATCTGGAACAAAGCCTGGGAAAACAGAAGATTAGTTTAAGAAAATAGTTTCTGGGAAATCAGAGAAGGGAATCAAGCTCTCTTTTGGGAAGATAAGTGGCAACAGGAACCTATACTGTTAAAAGAGAACTTCCTCAATCTAAAACAGGAGAAAGATTCACAAGGCTTAATTAAAGTAATGGACTTCTGGGATAACACTCAGCCAATGGGGAAATGGAGAATCTGGAAGAATATTGATTGCAAAAATAATATCCACTTGAAAAATAAAGCAAAGGAGATAAAAAAAATGGTGGAACAAAGGAAGATCTTAGTTTCTGAAGGGCAAGACCAACTAAGATGGGGCAATCATCAAGAGGGCACCTTTAATCTCAAAGAAGCCAAAGGCATTCTCCTGGAGCTGAATCCCTAGGTTCTGGACAAAATCTAGCAGAAACTTTGGAGGCACCAGGGGTGGATGAAAATCAAACTCTTCATGTGGTTGGTTTACCATAGGAAAATACTGAATTTGGACAACATTAGGAAGAGAGGTGTTCTAGGGCCTTCCAGGTGCCTTCTCTGTGGAGAGCAAGAGGAAATGATGGAACATCTTCTTAACAACTACTATTTCACCTCCTGGTTATGGGACATATTTGCTAAAATCTTTCAACAATCTGACAGGGACAGAGGAAGCATCTTCAATACCCTCATCAGTTGGAGGGAAAATTTCTCAGATCATGAAATTCTCAACTCAGCATGGACCCTTACACCAAGCTTTATTATATGGAATGTATAGAAGGAGAGGAATAATATTCAAGGAGGAAAAAAATCCCCCATATCTAATGTTCGAGACTATTTTGAAACAACTTAAGGAGACTGTAGGCTCCACAGTTTGTAACCACCATAATAATCCTCCCTCAGATCTGGAAAGTAATATTCTCAAATAACTAGGGCTGCAGAACTTACTCCTCAAGGTCTTAATAGAAAGGTTACAGTAAGGGATAGGGAACAGGATTTCTGGCAACCTCCCCAGGATGGATATCTAAAATTCAACATTGATGGGGCGGCTAAAGGAAATCCGGGAATGGCTAGGTATGGGGGAGTACTCAGGGATGGCAAAGGAAGTATTATCTACATTTTCCATTGTCACCTTGGTATAGCTACTAATAACATGGCTGAAATCATGGCTTTAGAGCAATGCCTAGACTTTCTAAGTCAGGATAATTGCTGCAATGTGATAGTTGAAGCAGATTTAGAGCTAGTGATTAACGTAGTGAAAAGAATTAATAGTGGATCAGCGCCGGAGAAAGTCTCCAAACACTGGAAGTTAATCAGGGTCTTCCATATAATTCAGTATCATCTACAAAACTTGCACACTGTCAGCTTCCAACATGTTCGCAAAAAGGCCAACAAGCTGGCAGACCTGTTAGCCAATCAAGGGGTCAACAACACAGAAGTCAATGTTTCGATAGGATGGTAGGAGTTGAGACAAAGCAGTTTAAAAACTCTTTGCAGTGAACAAGAGGAGGATATCAGAGTGTTCAGACACAGAGTCCTGGAGGCAAAACCTTAATTTCGTGGCCTTCGCATGTGTTTTCAGATTCACGCTTACAGGTCCTTGAGGAAAGGTTGATCACCGATGAGTGATAGATACCTGAGTATCAGTAAGATAGTTAGCATTGTTCTCCAGGTTATGCATGTTTAGGCTAGAAAGACGAGCAGACTTGGTAGGGATCCCCATTTCATTGGTAGCCGGAATCAATGTTTTTTATTTTTGGGTCTCAGAGAGAAAAACTACTTTCGGAGCGGTTTTTTGATGATTGCACAACTTTAAAAGGGAAAGTGGTTTTAGAGAATTTGCAGTGATCCCATACATCTTCCAACACATGGCAGAGGGAGGATTGGAAAACCACCCTTTTTCGCGCATTAAAGTTTGGTTAACTCGGGCAATGCGATATTGTGGGCAACCGTTGGATCCCGCAGTAGGTTCAACGGTCTAGATTGGTCGGGTAGTTTTGAGGAGCGTCATGTCAAACCTGGGTCGGCTTTGCTGTGCGTTATCTTCCAGGACTGTTGGTTTAGGGGTCAGAATACAAGGCTCCATTCAAAGAATCTCTTCAAGGGTTTGTTGGAAGGAAGACCTCGCAAGCTTTACGATTTTTTGGGTCAAGATTTACGTTTATCTTCCAAGCATCTTGGGCGGGGAGGATGACTTAGAGAGATTTCAGGCGGGCCTTATGTACGATGTGTATTCTACATTGCGGACCCGAAATCAGTTCAGGTGGGGTTGTATTTTTTCATTGGGTCCATTTTGGGACTCAAAGAATATACCCTTCACTGACCCGATAAGATTCTCTGGTTCTCTCCAATCAGTTCGGCGGGTTGTGGATTTGGTATGGTTTTTCTGATAGTTAATAGGCCCTTGGTTTGTTCCCAAGACATGAGGGGATGGTTGATGTTAAACCCCCAGGACTCCCTGGGCAGTGGTTATATATGTAACTTGTGTCTTTGTTTATAATGAAAAGAAGGTACAACTCTTGCTTTAGCAAAAAATAATAATAAATAACTAACTTACAAATTATCTAAACTAATTCTCCCTATCCCCCTATCCCTCAGTCGTGTTAAGTCAAATATAGCTGTTGTCCCTATCCTTTGGCCCAGTCTGGTCAAATATAATCATTTCCTGGTCTATTATAGTCGTTTCTAGTCAAATTTCGTTGTTGGATGGTCTTCTATCTCTCTATTTAACATGCAACCATGATCTGGTTCTTCAACTTGTCCTGACGATGAACCACACTTGTTGGTTCGAAACGCGTTGACAACTGATTATTAATGTATTAACTTTATATGAAATTCTTTTACCATTAAAATCAAAATTTGAAACATAATTAGTTTCCTTGGGTTTACCTCTTAGTGTGCCACTCTAATCAACATATTTATAAAATGAAGGGAGTTTTGTGTAACATTTTATTTATTTTAAATAAAAGGTATGTATCATGGTTAAAGTAAGAAAAAGACAAGTATATTTTTAAGGAAACAAATTTAGCAATTTTATTACATATAAGTATAATTTCTGATTGGGGTGTTGGATAAAGAGTCAGTGGAAAATGGGAGATCCACCACTCCACCACCTCTTCTTACATTAAAAGGGGGTGGCGTGGCCGTCCTACCCCATACACTCACACATGCCAACAACCTCATCAATATATCTCTGTAAAATGGTAGATTCTACCTTCACTAGGAGCTCATACATTCCCTATCACAGCCTCGAGTTTTATTTATTTATTTTGGAAGCGAAGAATTCTAGCCAGAGGTGGAATATTTCTATTGCGATGCTAACTTTTCTAGTTCATCAGTCACTGAAGGCCTCGGTTCCCCGGGATTGGACCCTATCAACACTCAAAACTTGATAGTGTTTTGAACCAAGTGCAAGGATGAGGCTACAAGGAAAGCTCCATTGGAAATTCATGTTGTCTAGTGGAGAGGGGGGACGCTAATGTTGCTTATCTGAACCTGGTGGGTTGTCAGTAAACGGGTAACATTTCCTATGTTTAGTATTTACCAGATTCTGAGTTTGTTTTCTCTACTTGGTGGCATTCAATGTTTGGTGTGTAGGTCATTTGGTGGTGTTAGAAACTCTAGTACTATTCCGGTTTGTTTGGTCTTCACTGAATGCTCGAAGCTCATCCCTAGTATCACTTCCTCTGCAGTTTTTGTCTCACCCTACTCGTCAACTCATCTATGCCAAGTCCTTAACTCCCCTCTTGATTCTATTCTAGTTGAGTTTTATTTAGTTTATTGGTCTTTGCCTCCTCTGGGGTTTTTTACTCTTGCATCTTGTTTACTCCTAACTGTTATGTTGTGTTAGAGAATGCGATCCCATTGGGGGTCTGGAAGTCATGGCCCTTCAGGCTAGCCTCATGCGCAGACACGTGCTTAATCTATAGGTGCCATTTTCATTCTACTACTCCCCCTAAAATATAGGCAAAAATTTAACAAATAGAAGTCTTAACCACCAATGACCATCAGAATTGATTTGACTTTGAAATCCAAACTAAAGTTGCTAGTTGGGTGCTTGGTCTTGGTCACACCACAGGGCGGTGCAGTAAATACCTTAATTCCATCACTCTTCATTAGAAAATGAAGACACTCTTGGGTCAGGTGCTTAAAGGAAAATATGAGAGCCACAATGAAATTGTTGGATGCCTCAGTAAAATTTAGAGAATCCAATGCCACTAGCACTCCTACTTGGTCAACCTTGATGGCCACTTGGGGCATATAGAAGGTTATCTCTAGAGTGGTCTTAAACCTCCAGCAGGCTCCAGTGCATAGGACTCGACTCCTGTAACATTTTTTAACAAATGATGATTGTCTAGAGCTCTTGGCTTAATTTTTTGTTTCATAATTTTATTTGAATCTTCGTAAGATGTATGGCCAGTACAACTAGCAGAAAATATGTAGTAATTTTGTCAAACTTTTCAGATAGTTGTTTAACAGTAGGTTAGCTAGAACATAATTTACTTTTAGAGTGTTTTGATGATGGGAAAAGAAGACAACAACCCTCACTATTGTCGGTTTGGTTTCCTTTGTGGCAAACCACGACAATGAGCAGGCAAAACTTTGAATTTTGTAAGGCAATGTTTATGTTTCAGTATAATATTTAATCAACAAAAAATATAATTATAAAAATGAATGTGAAAGTGCATTCTAGATGGTATGTTAATCTTAATTATATAAGAATGATTTATTAGTCTCCATCTAGATACAAAAGGCCACGATAGGGGATTGTGGGAAACTCTATTGGAACATGGGAAGAAATGAGGTAGGAGCTTTTAAACGAGTATCAAGACTACTGCAAAGTAAGAGACATTAAGGAAGAAGTATTTAAAATGACACAATGAGATGAGGAAAGTTTGGAAAATTATATTGAAAGGTTTCACGATAAATTGCAAAGAATTAATATATTAGATCTTGAAACCCTGCACATCATCCTCATTCGAGAGATTAGAGATGATTGCACATTTTCCATAAATATAATTAGAGTTAAAGATATTTCCTAGCTAACCTACAATAAAATATATGAGTTACATAAATGATACTCACGAAGTACTGCAAAATTTGGGAGGGGTTCTAAGGACATGGTCTCAAAGGTTAGTAAACCCACAAGTGGAGGAGTCATTAGAGCTGATATAAGGAATTTGTTAGACAAATTTAAAATCAACATTCTAAGTTCACTTAGTTCTTAGATTGATTCCTTGCAACCTAATAGGAAGGAGAGGAAACATATTTAGCCTTAGCCATATTCTACTCTCATTGCAAGAAGAAACATCCTCTATAAGATTTCCATTATATAACATAGAAATATGTGTTATTTGTGAAGAGAAGCATGCAACCAAAGGGTGTCCTTCCTTACCGAGATTAAAGGTAGTATATAAAGGGAAAGAGGAAGAAACTAAACAAATTCGTTTTGTAACTCAAAAGGAAATCATGGCCACTCAACCACCTGTTATGGAACAAGGCCAGTACTTTATTCCATAGTAATATCCACCAAAACAATGGTATCTACTTATACTATGGAAACATGGCCTAGCCACATCTAAAACCAACCTTGGTAACAAGGTTATTGGTGAGGCCTTACACCCTTCAAAAGTCTGCCTTCTCAAAACCAACAATATCCCCCTTAACCTCATACAAAATTTCAACATCAACCATAAATGCAACTTCCATCCATTCAACCTCCTTAGAGGCCATCACAATTACCTATCCAACCAATTCCCAACCTAAATAATAATAAGGTAGTACAACCCACCTATAACATTTCACTTCCTTCCTTCCCAACATATGCTATCTTTCTCCTAGATTGTAAAGAAATTCACTTACAATCAAGGTGGTACATGATCAAACTTTCCCCATTCTCCAAGACCATGATGATGAGGAAAATCGAGTTGAACTAGATCATCAACTTACTAGTCCTCCCTTAGAAATCTAGGCTCCAATTATAGAACAACCACCAACAAAAGAGTCAATCTCAAACCCCCCATATCCAGGGAGACTGTAAATAAAAAAATCTTGTTCAAGACTAGAGTTTGATGTTTTAGAACTCAGGAATGTGTATGTGTTAAGTTGTAGTAAGAAAAGGCTTCATTGACTTGTGCCTTAGTCAAATGGAGAAATTCGATTTTCCACATCTGCAGGATGACTTGAGTTGCAGTTAGCAGGAGTGGCATGGCCAAATCACTTAGTTAAATTGGTTAATTCAAGTTTGTATTCTAGAAGTAGAGTTGTGCATCAGTTGATTGCTAAAATCTAGCAATCTAGTGGATTTATTGTTAGTTAAACTCAATTATCTGAACCTAGTCTAGAATAGAGTAAGTAGGAGTTGAGTTGAGTAGTAGGAAATGTTGTTAACTCACTGATCTCTCACTTAATTAATCAATTTACTAAAAATAGCCCTAGTCATGCATGAAATTCGAATTGCCTAGTTGAGATGGAGGAAAAGGAACATTGTAATTGTTAATTATATACTAGTTGAGTGTATAACTTTTGCATTGGAGAAGGTGATCAATTCCTTCGAGATTTTCACAAAGAAATATGGAATTATACTATTTTTTAGGGTCTAATTTCCTCAAGGATTGCACAAGGAAATAGGAGGATGGTTGAGGCCTATTTTCGCTAAGTGTTGGTCACAGTAGGTCAGAGAGCCAAAGATTAGTATTGCATTGTAGGTTGGGCTTCAAGGATTGAAGTTGTCATTGTAATAGATCCATATTCCCATTTGATTTAATATAAAATGGAGGAGGGGTTTTTCCAATTGGGTTCCCTAGTAAAAATATTGTGTTCATTGTGATTTCATGTGTGTGCATGTGTTTCTATTATATGTTTTCCTTTCTGCAGATTGAGTAGAAGAAATTTGTGTCTATTGTTTTCAGTCTGAATTCATTAACAACTACAAATTTCAAGCTATTTCTACATGGTATCAGAGCTATTGAAGACTACATAGAAACTAGGTTCTAGATCTCCTCTAAGAAAAAATTTTATTTGCAGATTTTTTTTGGTGCCAATATTATTCAGTGCAGGAATAATGTCTTCTAATGGATTGAGGCTTGAGTATGCATCAAAGGGAACCTCAAATTTTTGTGCTTGGAAAGACTGGATGGAATATGTCTTGGATGACAATGGAGTATTGGAATACACAAAAACTGATATTCCAAAACCAACAACATTTGATGCACAAGCACTTGCTCAGTGGAAGAAAGACATATCAGAAGCTAGGAGGACTATTCTGGAGGGTTTTAGAGATCATGTGGTTTCGAATTTGCATGGCAAGGAGACTGCTTTTGCAATGTGGAAAACGCTCACAAATCTATTCCAAAGCAGAAGTGATGCTAGGAATTTGACATTGAGAGACAAGCTTCACAACATTCGAATGGGTAAAAATGAAACTGTTGTTCAATACCTATCCAGATTCACTCAAGTTTGAGATGAACTTGGAGGAGTTGGAGAAAATGTGCCATCATATAAACTTGTGAGCTTAGCATTCCTTGGGCTTCCAAAATCCCAGCACAACTATCAGGATTTAGTTATGAAGAGACAAGCAACCAGATTGGGAGAGACTTCGGTTTGATTTGGTGCAGGAGGAGATTAGAAGAAACACTAAAGATGGTGCCACATCCAAAACTGATGAGGAAGATAAAAATAAAAATAAAAATTGGTAGACAAAGGAAAGAAGGATAAGGGAAAGAAGGCCTAGGGCAAGGAAAAATCCAACTAGAACCATGGCAAAAAGAAAGATCTCAGTAAAATTAAATGTTTTCACTGCCATGAGTACGGACACTATGCAACCAAGTATCTGCACAAGAAATCTAGTAAGAAGTTTGCAGGAGCAGTAGGAGGTGATGCTCTCACATCACAATTTATGTTGGATTTCACCCTCATTGCATGTATGACAAGTACTATACGAGGCAATGCACGGTACTTAGATTTTGGTGTTTCATTTCATATGAAAGGAAATAAGGAGTTCTTCGACAGATTGGAGGAGAAGGACCTAAAATTACACATAACTTGGAGATAATGGGAGGTATAGTACCAAACGGATTGACATTTTCACCTTTAAGAGGGAGTCAGGCTCCCATCTTCACCTAAAGAATGTAATATATGTGTCTGGTCTGAAGAAAAATCTAGTTTTTGTAGTTGTACTTGAAGACCATGGATATGATGTGGTGTTCAGTAAGGGGAAAGCTTATATGAAGCATGTTGCTACTGGACAAGTAAAACAAAATGTTGTTCTAGTTAAAGTAGAACAAGCGAGAGGTGGATGCATGTGCTGCATTGAGCATCAAAGTAGAACATGTGTAGGGTGAGGATGTTGGAGAGCTTAGGCATAGGCGCGTGGGACACCTACACATGGAGATTTAAAAAAAATGCATCATATCATCACTGGACTTCCAAAATGCACCCTTGATCAACATGATATTTGTAAGGGATGCACTCTTGGAAAATATGTTAAATCCTCCTTCGAGCGCTGAGATAGCAGAGCTAGATCCGTCTTGGAGTTAGTTTACTAAGATGTGTGTGGACCATTTTCTACAGTCTCAGTTGCAAAGAACATGTATTATGTGATCTGTGTAGATGACAAATGTTGGATCTATTTTATGAAGAAGAAATATGAGGTTTGTTCAAATTTTGTTGAATTCGAAGCCTTAGTTGAAAATGATACTGGACAAAAAATTAAATCCTCGAGAAGTGATAATGAAGGAGAGTATGTGTCTAATGCTTTCAAAGAATTATGTGCCAAGGAGGGTATTATAAGGGAGTTGACTGCACCTCACAACCTGCAGCAAAGTGGGGTGGAAGAGAGGAAAAATAGAAGCATTGTAGGTGTTGCAAGAGAAATGTGCATGATCAGGGAGAGCCACTGTACTTGTGGGCAGAAGCATGCAATACAATTGTTTATTTGTAGAATAGGAGCCCTCACAAAATTCTTGGAATGATCACACTTGAAGAGACTTTCTCTATGAGGAATTCAGATGTATCCCACTTTCACATTTTTGTATCCATGGTCTATTATCATGTCTCCAAAGTTATCAAGAAAAAGTTGGAGCCCACAGCAGATAAGGGGATCTTTGTAGGATACACAAAGACACCTTCGATTTACCGGGTGTACAAGCCTTCACTCGGGATGGCTGTGATGAGAAGAAATGTCAGGTTTGAGGAGGATAAGGCCATGAGAAGCTCTCTAGAGTTAAGGTTGAGCATTCCACCAGAGGAGGGGCTTTGAGCTACAAAGGAGGAGCCCCAGTCAAATCCAAAAGATGTTGTGGAACAACCACATGTGGAGTAGAGAGCAGATCAAGTAGAGGAACCCACTCACACAGAACCTTCTAGCAAAGAGAGGAAGCGAACCAGGGAGGCAGACTGATTGGTGCAGGATGCTCAAGAACATGTTCGAGCTCCTATCTCCTTGCATAAACGGAGGAGATCACCAGATAGATATACTAGATATATGGCACTCATGACAGAATTGATTGATCCTAAGCCTTCTTCATTTGATGAGGAAGTTTCCCAGCAGGTGTGGGTAGATGCCATGGTGGAGGAGTATGAATCCATCATGAAGAATGATTATTGGGAAATTGTGCCTAGACATGAGGAAAAACTTGTTATTGGCTCTAGGTGGGTGTATAGGTGAAACATGCAGTTGATGGCAACGTTGAGAAGTACAAGGGAAGATTTGTGGCCAAAGGATTCTCATAGGTGGAGGGAGTTGATTATGATGAAGCTTTTGCCCCTATGGTAAGATACTCTTTTATCAAGACCATACTAGCATTGACAACATAGTTTGGATGGAAGATCCACCAAATGGATGTTAAGGCTGACTTCCTCAATAAAGTGGTTGAGGAAGAGATATACATTGAGCAGCCTAAGGGATTTGAGACATTTGATAGGGAGACATGTGTGTAGACTCAAGAGATCCCTCTATGGTCTCAAGCAGGTACCTCGTGCTTGGTACACTCGCATAGATTCTGATCTTAGTGGATTGGGATTCACTAAGAGTGAAGCAAATGCCAATCTCTACTACATTTTGGTAGATGGAAATTTTCTCAACTTAGTCTTGTATGTAGATGATTTGATATTGGCAGGAGATGCGAGGTTGATCCAGTATTGCAAGGAGGACCTTGTAAGAGAATTCAAGATGAAGGATATGGGTTTGATGCACTACTTCCTTAGTTTGGAGGTGTGGTTGGGAGATGGAGAGCTATTTGTTGGTCAGGGGAAGTACACCTTTGAAATTCTTCAAAGATTCCATATGTAGGATTTCAAGACCATAGACACTTCTCAAGCTACTAACTAAAGGAAAGAGGATGCTTCTACAGGAGAGGTAGTAGATGGCACTATCTACATACAATTAGTGGGTTCCTTGATGTACTTGGCGAACACAAGGTCTAATATTTTTTTTGCAGTTAATCAACTTAGTTAGTTTATTATGGAGCCAACCAATCTTCACTAGAAATAAACAAAACATGGTCTCGAATACCTCATAGGCACAACAAATTTTGGTTTATGATACAGGAGGACCGATGGAGTGAAGCTCCAAGGATTTACAGATGCAGATTGGGCAGGGAGTCCATTAGAAAGGAAGAGCATATCAGGAGATATATTTAGTGTTGGGTCAGTAACATTTTCTTGGTATAGCTGGAAACATATATTTGTAGCACTCAACTCAGTAGATGTCAAATATATGGTTGCGAGTCAAGTAGCATGCAAGGCTATTTGGATGAGGAAGATATTGGTTAGTATCTTCAATCATGGGATGGAGCCTACATTGATTCACTATGATAATCAAAGTCGTATAAAACTCTATGAAAATCCAATATTTCAAGATAGGTCCAAGCATATAGACATCAGGTACCATCACTTGAGAGATTGTGTGTAGAGGAGGATCATCATGTTGCAGTACATTCCCATAGAGGAGCAGGATGCAAACATTTTGACAAAGGCTTTGTCAAGGAGAAAATTCGAGTTCCACAGGAGTAGGATTGGGGTGGTAAAGAACCCTTTTCTTGGTAAGAGGGAGTGTTTAATTGTTGCAAGAGAAGACTTCATTTGATTTGTGCCTTAAACAAATGGATAAATTCAATTTTCCACATCAGTAGGATGATTTGAGTTGCAATTATCAGGAGTGACATGGTCAAATCACTCGGTAAATTAGTCAATTTGAGTTTGTAGGCTAAAAGTAGAGTTGTGCATGAGTTAGTTCATTACTAAAATATACCAATCTAGTGGAGTTATTGTTAGTTAAATTGAGTTATTTGAGCTCTAGTTTAGAATAGAGTCAGTAGGAGTTCAATTGAGTAGTAGTAATTGTTGTTAACTCATTGATCTCTCAGTTAATTGGTCAATTTACTAAAATATCCCTAGTCATGCATGGAATTTGAATTTGTTAGAAATTAATTAATGGAGCAATGAAATACACAAAATATTGTGGAAACACAAATACAAAAACGCATAAAACAAGAGAGACACATATATATGTGGTTTGCCCAATTTGGGCTACGTCCATGGAGAAACAACCAATCCTTCATTTTATATCATGCGACAAAATGCAGAGATACAACCTACATCAGATCTGCTGTAATTTACTCTTCGCTCTCACACAACCTCCTCTCTCTCTCTATCTCTCGCTCAAAATAATACTACACAACCTCAATACAATTCCCTCATATAAACTAAGGGTTGCCTTCTAGGGAAAAAAACCCTAAATTAACATAACTGCTATCATCAGATCATCCACCTACTGAATGACCCATATTAACCACGAAATTACAATATTTTATAAGACAATTTTTCATCTATTTTTAGCTTCGGGGGCGTTAACCCCGCTGGGGGGGGCGGGGGGGGGGGGGGGGGGCGCTCATTAAATTAGTTATCGTCCCCCCTAGAACCCCCTAATGGCCATCATATGGGCGGCGTTGCCGCCCCATTTAGGAACTTGGGTCCAACACGGTTGAGACCTTTGAATCAAGAAAATAATTAGACTCCACACCCAACAAAATTGCCTAGTTGAGTTGGAAGAAAAGACACATTGTAATTGTCAATTGCATACTAGTTGAGTGTACAGGTTTTGCATTGGAGCAGGTGATAAATTCCTTCAGGATTTGCGCAAGAAAATAGGTAATTCTCCTATTTTTTAGGGGCTAATTTACTCAAGGATTGTGCAAGGAAATAAGAGGAAGGTTGGGGCCTATTTTGACTAAGTGTTGGTCAGAGAAGGTTAAAGAGTTGAAGATCAGTATTGCAGTGCAGGTTGGGCTTCAAGGATTGAAATTGTCATTGTAGATCCATATTCTCATCTTATTTAATACAAAACAGAGGATGGGTTTTTCCCAGCTAGGTTCCGCAATAAAAATACTGTGTTAATTGTGATTGAATGATTGCATGTGTTTCTATTGTATGTTTTCCTTTCTGCAGATTGAGTAGAAGAAATTTGTGTCTATTGTTTTTAGTTTGAATTTAATGGCATTTGCAAATTTTGAGTTATTTCTACAATATGTTAAGATTCCTTTGTTCCAAGCTATTAAGGATGTCCCCATTTATGTGAAATTTGTTCATGAACTTTGTCTAAGAAGACCAAGAAGAGAGAAAAATGATCCAAAAACTATTTATGTATAGGGAAATTAACAAATATGATGTTAGGTTTGTATTTGTAGCTAAATACATGGACCCAAGAAGCCCATTCCTTATTGTCAACACTAATAGTACTTCCATTCCTAACACCTTGATTGATTTAGGGGTAAACGTAAAGGTTATGACTAAGGAGACAATGGAAAAAATTTGGTTGCTTGGATTGTGATCAACCCCTATAATCCTTCAACTAGCAGTGAGATCCATAGTAAAACTTAAGGGAATGATCGAAGACATAGTCATCTCCTTAGACTCCTAGGAATACCTATCCAACTTTATGGTTCTTCAACCAAAAGCCAATCTAGGTGGATACCCAATTATTTTAGGAAGACCCTATTACCACCATAAATGCATGTATTAGTTGTAAGTCCGAGAACATGACCATCTCTCATGAGAACTCTACCAAAAATCTTACTCTTTACCCTCCTTCCAAAACTTGTTTGAATTAGAAGAGTTTCATTGGCTTGAAGATGGTGATGAGAAAATCACTCAACCTATGTTATTCTTGATCAAGCATCAACATTTAGAGAATACAATGAAGATGATCTTATTTGCACCTTTTTAGCACATCCTCGTACATCTATCCATTTTTCTCTTGAGCACATTATGGAGAAGCATCTAAAGAGACATATTCACCAGTATAATTAGCACAATTTAACATAGTAACCCCTTTGAATGCTATATCTCGAAACTAAAGCCTAATAGTTGAGATTTGTCTCAAAAATACCTTAAACATCAATAGTGAGTTGGAACCCGCTTGACAAAAGAAACTTATTGAGATGTTGAAATGACAGTGGTGCATTTTCTTGGGAGTATACCAATATGAAATAAATTCACCCTATTTTATGTATTCATCATATCTATATGAAGTAGGATTCCTAACCTATTTGCCAACCCCAATGAAGGATGAACTCGACAAAAAAAAACAAATGAAGGAGGAACTCCAAAAGCTCCTTGATATGAATTTCATTTACCCAATCTCTAATATCAAGTGGGTTTCACCCTTAGTTATTGTGCCCAAAGTGAATGGAAAATGGTGTATATGTGTGGATTATAGAGAATTGAATAAGGCCACCTTAAAGGATTACTTCCCCTTACCATTTATCAACCATTTTTACAATGGATTCAATGGTTACAATCAAATACAAATTTTCCCTGAAGACAGACAAAACTACATTCACATGCCCTCTAGGAACCTAAGGTTATTAAGTCCTACCTTTTGTATTAAGTAATGCTCCAACAAATTTCCAAAGGGAAACCCTCAAAATATTTCTGACCTAACCAATGATTGTGTAAAGATCTACATGGATGACCTTTTTGTATATGGAAGAACCTTTCAAGAATCCTTAAACAATCTTGAGACATTTTTGATCAGGTGTCAAGAAACAAACCTTTCTCTCAACCATGAGAAGTGTCATATGTTGCATATTGAGGGAATCGTGATAGGCCACCATATATCCTCAGGTTAAATCCAGGTGGATCCTGCTAAGATAGAGGTCATTCTAAAGCCTCCAGTTCCTAGAAACTAAAAGGATGTCCACAACTTTATAGGACATGCATGGTACTATTGAAGATTTATAGAAAAAATTACTAAGATAATATCACTGTTATTTCAATTACTTACAAATGCTACAAATTTCTACTAGAATAATCAATGTCAAACCACATTCAAAGATTAAAAAAAAACTATTAATCACACTTGTCTTGTAAGGGCAAAATTGGCCCTTACCTTTCCACAAATAATACCAACAACCATATGCCATTTATTACATCAGTATGAACCTCATTGCCACTAAACAAAATTATACTATAATGAAAAAAAATCTTGTTGTAGTACATGTTATTAACAAGTTTCTTCATTATATTACTGACTACTTTGTATTTGAGTATACTGACCACTCTGTTATCAAGTACCTCATGAAAAAGCCTATCACTAATGGAAGGGTGACCAGGTGGTTGCTTTTATTGCAAGAATTCAGCATTACCATCATTGACAGGCCTAGGAAAGAAATTGTGGTTGTTGAATTCCTCTCTAAAATTAACAGTGAAGCGGAAGCTATCCTAATGGAAGATGCCTTTCTGGATGAATATTTGTTTTCTTTATCTACTAATACTTGGTTCCAAAATATCGCTAACTATGTGGTTGTAGGGAAGCTTCCACATCACTTATCACCCAAAGAACACAAAAACGTTATCCGACAAAGTGCCACATATTCATGGATCGAAGGGTGAATCTTTCATACATGGTCGGATCATATTATCTTGTGCTTTATTCAAGAGGATGAAATGTATTGCATTTGAAAGGCCTATCATGATGAATCTTGTGGAAGTCACTTTGTAGACCAGAGGAATGCTAATAACGTATTACACCTCGGGTATTATTGGCTTACCATTTTTCGGGACACTGAGAAATATGTCAGAAGTTGTAAACAAATGTCAAAGAATGGCCGACTAGTGTAGACTAATGAGATGTTTGGTAGATCCATTTGAGAAGTGGGCCCTTGATTTTGTAGGGTCGATCAATCCTCCCATCAAGCAAGAAGGTGTACATTCTAGTATGAAGAGGGATGTAAACAAGTGGATTGAAATGAAGGCTCTGCCTAAAGCTATAAAGGAAACAATGGCTAATTTCCTGTACAAGGAAATTTTTGTTCGTTATGGAATCCCTTAAGAAATCATTACTAATCAAGGGACCTAGTTCCTTCTTAACTTATCTTATCTATTACTAAGCAATTTAAGACCAAGCATCAAATGTCAACACCATACCATCCACAGGGAAATGGCCAGGTAGAGGTTACTAATAGAGTACTAGAAACTATCTTGACCAAGACAGTTCAAAAACATCATAAAGATTGAGATGATATGCTCTCAAAAGCTCTATGGGCCTATAGGAATACCTAGAGGAACACCACGAGATTTACTCCCTATGAGCTTGTGTATGGAAAATGTGTGGTTATTCCTATTGAAATTGTAATTAAAACATCAGGAACTGCACTATGAGTGGGCTTGGAGCTCTCAGGGGCCCAACAACATAGGCTTGATCAGATCGATGAACTTGATCAAATTTGTTAGGATGCATTACAATAAACTATTCTAGTCCAACAACAAAGAGTTGAATGGCATGACAGGTTCATCAAGAAGAAAAAGTTTCAAGGAGATTGGGTGCTCTTGTTTCACTCAATAGATAAATATTTTAAGGGAAAATTTTATACTCACTTGTTGGCACCATATGAAATAAAAACTATCTATGATAATGGCCCAATAAAGCTTCACAACGTTGGCGAAGCAACGATCCCACTACTGAGAAAATGGTCATCGATTAAGGCTATACCAAAAGCCTAAGTCTAATGAAGAATTTTTCAAGATGTGAAAAACAGACTTGGAAGTCATGAACAAGGTGGTTGTTCCACCAACATGCACAACCTCCTAATCTTTCTATTTATAGTTAAATAATGAAGAAAAATGAAAAAGAGAGAAAAAAAGAAGAATAAAGATCTATTGGTGAAAACTTGACTTTAGGCACCAACAACCTTGGTGCTATTAGAAAACCACTTGTTGGTTGATGGCACCAAGTAAAAAAGAGGAAACCTTCTAGTTGTGAAGATCTATTTTGAGGCATAACTAGACAAACTCTAGCTTGAAAACTAGGCTCCTGACAAGTAGGGTTTGGAAAAAAAAAGGAAAATGAAAAGATATATAAACTTCACACACTTTACATTGATATGATAGACAACGATAGGCACTTAATTTATTCAGTGTTCCCTTTTTAGGATCAAAGTGAAATTCCATTTTCCAGTCACTTTAGAAGTGATCAACAAAGAATAATATATACTTATAAAGATCACCGAGACAAAATAAGGGAGTATCAATGAAATCGAAATCACATTCTATTCTATAGTGGCCCAAGTTTTCTCTAACTACAATTTTTTATTTCTCGATAAAATAGGAATATGGGAGATTGAAGTGGAAATTTCTATTACCACAAAATGAATCATCCCCTATCTTCCTTAAGCCATGGACACTACGACTAGGACTTGCATTAACCATCTCGTATATGAAACTTTTCATCTCATTTCTAGCTATAGCCCTTTGCCACACATAATTGACCAAGTCCTCATTACCTGGTTCAAATTCAAGACCTAAGAAAATATAAGACTACCCTTCATGTCCAACTTAGTTAAACTTTGAGCACAATAGGAAGTTCACAAAAGAAGAGAATAGCTTGAATGTTTAATGATTGTTTTTAACAAAAAGTTGTTCATTAGGCCCCCTTAAAAGGTTTGAAAATTTTGTGAAGTTTGAAAAAATCCTTTTGAAAAACATTTGTAGTAGTTTGAATCTTTTTCATTTACCAAACATCAACCCAAAGAGTATTTGGAAGCACTATAAAGTTAACGTTCTTTTTATTAACCCAAAAAGACATTGGTAGATTATAAAGATTGAACTTTTTGTAGAAAGAAATGTGGCAACATTATAAGGGTATTGATCATACCTTTGACATACAAAGGAAATTTGGGCTTCATATGGTAATTATCATATAATGGGTTTTATGATATGCCATCTCACATATCTTATCATTTTTTTTCCCAAGAAAAAAATTCACAATTTCCATTAGCAATAAGAAAATTACATGTTGTATCATCTGCATATGAATATGAAAAATATCATAAATGGACCAAGCCATTCTATCCAGCGCAATGTTCATATAGACCATCCATATATGCAAAAAAGACATAAATATATACAAGTAATAACATAAACTGTTCATATAGATCAAAATAGAAAACAGAAAAATGCTTATAGCGATCGAATGATCATGGCATATCATTCAGAATCTGCCCCAACCAGTTCAATGAAGGGCCGATGGAAGTATTGATAGATCTCCAGGTCTCAAAATTCTTGAATTATCCACTGCCCCATGTGTTGCCATGCGACCTCCTTGGAAAGAATGTCAGTGATCGAATTCCTTTCTCTGTATATATGCGAGCATACAATAAAATCAAAATGTGATTTTAAAGTGATGACTTCATCCAGTAAACCCCTGAGTGTGTGCACGTGACAATGAGATGCAAAGTTGATCCAATTTATAACAAGACTTGATTCCCCAAAGATTTGAATCCTGTTGCAGTTTTGTTCCAGTGCAAAAATGAGAAGGTGTCTGAGATTGTTGAGTTCAAAAAAATTGTTGGTGCCTCTCCCCAATCCCATTTTGAGTTTGAAAAAATGTGATTTAGTAATGTGAAGTACAACTCCACCCCCACATCCAGTGTCCTGGGCCGACCAATCAAAATATGCCTTAGGGAAGTTATTATCAATAACTTTAGGAGTGATGATACAAATGGGTTTTGTTGCTAGTTCCTTAGGAATCAAGTGATATAATGCAACAATGAGATTGCATCGCACATATCTTATCATATACATTGTCACATGTTTGTTATATACTTTACATATTCCTGATTTTTAAAAGGCGAAATGATTATTACGTAATGCCATTCAATAGTACTTAACAACCATTATTACACAACCATCTAATCCACATCCAAAAGGTATGAAATTATACACTCAATGCATACATAGTATATGACCAATTTTTTTGTTTGATAGTCCAATCATTTGCACAAGCAACATAAGGATATTGTAATAGGGCTCCAATTAATGTGAAGTCTGAAGAAATCCTTTCAGGCAGCTCTTCGACTCTTTTTTATTTAACAAACATTAGCCCAAAGAGTATTTGGAAGCACAATAGAGTTAACATTCTTGGTAGATTATAAATATTGCAGTTTTTTCATAAAGGAATGTAGTAACATTATAAGGGAATGGGCCATATCTTCGACATATAAAGGAAATTTGGATGTGATATGATAATTACCATATAATGGGTCTTATCATATGCCATCTCACATATCCTATCATATACATCATCACATGTTTGTTATATACTTTACCATATCCCCGATTTTTAAAAGGTAGAATGATTATTACGTAATGCCATTTAGTAGCAGTTGGTAACCATTATTACAAAGCCATCTAATACACAACCAAAAGCTACAAAATTATACACTCAATGCATGTGGAGTATATGACCAAAATCTTGTTTGATACTCCAATCATTTGAGCAAGAAATGGAAGGCTATTGTAACAAGGCTCCCATTATGCACAAACCAAACTTCCATTATAAGTTTATGGCGTACAAACATGGGAGGCCCCGTCAACAAGACTAAACCAAAGAGCTTCGAGGCTACCAAATTCAATTCTGCAACAAGAGAAATTGTTGTTGAGTGGATTGATTATGGTTCAAACACCGAACTTACATTGGAGTTTGCCAAGACGTTTGATGGAACCAAGCCCCGAGTGTGACAAACAAAAATTGAAGTTATAGAGGATTTTATCAGTCAAGTTACCAAACTTCCTTATCTAAGTGAGAGGTGGTACATACACTTCCTAATTTCAAATGGGAGGTTGGTGCCACTTTTAAATATATCTTCATCACTACATGACTTGTGGAAGCGAGTGCAAAGGAGTGCTTTGGCAGAACCATGGGGTGAGGTTGTAATGATTTATCACTTGTGAGGGGTGGTATAACACAATATACCATTATCAAACTTACATCCTCATGCATCTAAGAGGGGATACATTATTAAACATGCTGCCCTATTAATTGTTCAAGAGTTTCATGAAGATGGCTAAAGGTGTGCAGAAGAAGCAAAACCCCAAGACAATGTTATATCACAAAGGGTTTATCAAGATGTTGATAATAGCTAAGCTATAACAACAAGAAATTCCATGGCTAACATTTTTGTGGGGGATTACAACATAGAGGCGACCAAGTAAGCCTCGATCTAGGGTTCGACCGCTCAGAGCCAATTTAGCGTAGCCTCAACCACATGTTGCTACAACTTCGAAACCCCGACACTCAACGTGGGCATCAATGAGGTATGAAGGGATAACAAGGGCAAAACAAGGGGGCCCTAGTATTAAATTTATCACTAAAATAGACACTGAAAATGTCAAGGAAAAAGAGACCGAGACATGTTGAAATGTGTAGCTTGGGAGGTATTCCCACAAACCTTGGGGTATTGGGTTTGTGAGGAGTTGACCTACATACATCTCGTTTCGTGGCAATGTATCCAAGTGATGGGATTTGTACCCAAAGTTGTGGGCGAAAGACCCAAGTGGAAATTAATTTTGTATTCATTGGATGTATGAGGGGCACCCTTGATGGGCTAAGGGGCATCTAGGGCTTCAATGGAGTGGGAAAAAGCAAATGAAGAAATTTTATCTCTAAAGATATTAGTGTTTAAGCATGTTTAACTTAGGTCAGCTTGGGATAAAGTGGTCATCCTTGGTGGCTAATGGACTCCACCAAGAACACTATAAATAAAGATGAGATTGAGCTCATTTGTTACATCCAAGTGAGTGTCTTTTCTCATGTGATTTATTCCCAAGGAGTGTGGGTACCTCAATGGGTCGCAGGCCTTAACGAGGGACGACATGGAGAATTTATGGTTTTCTAAAGTTTGTTTGAAGGTTGAATTTTTCCCAGGTAAGAGGACGAGTTATGTCTAAATTTTGTGCCCTTAATGAAGGTTTGTCTACACAGTTGTTGCATTGTTGTTTATTTCTGGCAGCATCAGATGTGATCTTAGCCTCAAAATTGGCAGGGAGGCTAGAACACATGTATTCCACAATACCTAGAAATCTTTTTGGGACATTCCACATGGAGACAATTTTATTTATATGATTAATTATTTTTAATAGATGCCCAAGTCTAAACTTAGGAAATTAAAATAATTAAAGGCTATTAATCAAACTGGGGGTGAAACTTCTAGAAGAAGACATAGATCGAGTCTAAGTGATCTAAGCTATTGATTATAATCTAATTTTGGTCGTTGATTACTCAATTGGAGGATTATAAGAAGGACTTCGATGGGCATTTGGAAATACATCGAGTGGGAGATCAAAGATTGAATTTCTGAAGAGAGCAGCGCAACAATTGTTGGAGAGAAGTTCGAAGTGATTTCTTGCTTTGAGGGGTAGAGATAGTTCCAGTTGGAGATTTATCCTAATTCGGGAATACTCAGCAGTGGAGGTAGAGAGAGATATAGGAGAGGCAGTGCAAAGGCTACGCTGGGCAGCACAGAGCCTTGAGGAGATCCATATATTTGCTGGAGAGGTCGATTTATGAAGTCGGAATCCGGGGTGAGACCAGGGGGATATAATCGAAGTCTCAGAGGCAAATCGATGAGCAAAAGGGGTGACATTATCCCTAGAATCTTTGATGTTGGGCCTATGCAGTGATTGCACACAGGCAGCAAGGGACAAGCCATTCTATGGTTGGATCAGTCAGGATCACAAGGGATAGTGTGAGGTATTTATCACTAATCTTCTGTCAGTCATATCCTTTGTATTGGATAGCCAACAAGGCATCCAGAGATTGTATTAAAAAACTACTGCTTAATAATACAAACCCTCATTTGTTGCACTGGTTTTTCCACATTGGGTTTTTCCGTGGAAATTTGTCCAAAACTAACTGTGTAGATGTGTGTGATGTTTATTTCTCTCTTGTGTTGTATTTAGTTTCCGCAATTTTTATTTGTGTAGGTCGCAGTGTATTTGTAAATTGGTTAATCGAATTAACAATTAGAAGAATTAACATCAGTTGCTGCAGTAGGATTCGGGTAACCAATTTTTCACATGGTATCAAAGCACAGATCAAGAGTAGAAGAGCTCAAACGTAGAAAGGAAGAGGAGTTCGAAATTATTGCAGAGGAAGCAATTCGAATCACCAGTAGGCAGCGCAGTCCTTGGGTTAGAACGTCGAATTTTTGAGGAGAAATTGATTTCTCTAAGTGAGTCGACAGAGAAATTCGATCTCCAGATCGAAGCTTTCCAGAGGTAGAAGGGAGTAGCGTATTTTTCCTTGTAGAGAAGATCTTCAACTCGACGCAAATATTTTGTAGCAGTTGCTGGAAGAATAACATTAGTGGGAAAGAGAGAGAGACATTGTTGAGGGAATTCTTCCTTAGAGGACTTCCAACCAAGAAGCTCGATTTCTCAAGTACTGAGCAACAACAGAGAGGAGTTGATCTACTAACTCTAGCAGGGTGTGCGTAGGCCAACCCAGCAACAACGTAGAGGAGAGAGGAAGCAGTTTGACATTTCGTTGGCAGATATGACAACTAATGGGTTGCGAGATCAGGATTGGTTGGAGGGTGAATCCAACTATGTGATCTGGAAGGCAAGGATCTCATGTAAGGATGATCATGATTTCAAAACCTACGTCGACAGTGTGGTATTTGTACCTGCGGATCCAAATCCGCTCAAAAAGTATAAGGCCGAGATGGTGAAGGCCAAGAGGTTGATCCTCGACGGAGTGAGGGATCACGTAGTGTGTCACATTTCTAGTAAGGATACTTTCTCGACAGATGTGGGAAGATTTGGCAACGCTATACGAAGGATCTTCCGAGTAGCGAAAGATGTATTGAGAGTAGAAGATGAGATCCACGCAGATGCAGAAGGGGGAATGCATTAATTCATTCCTTCGAATCTTCAAGAGATCCTAGACTCGTTAGCAGTTGTGGGGTCAACACCTCAGCCTACCGAGATGGTGAGGCTAGCCCTAAACTCAGTCTCAGAAGAATGGTAAGTGTTTGTCCAGAGTATCTTTGGCAGAGAGAGATTTCCAGATTGGGAAGGGATGTGGGCCACTCTTCAACAAGAAGAGACGAGGAGAGACTTAGTCAAGTGGAAACTTGATAGGAGCAGTAGCAGCAGTGGGACAAAGCCAAAGGAGGAAGATGAGAAGGCAACCCTTGCATCTAAGGGACATCATGAGCAGCGAAAGAAGAAGAAAGATGTTTTGAACATCAAGTGTTTCTGGTGTGGTGAACTTGGTCACTATGCTACACAGTGTCCTCTCAAGAAGAAGGACAAGGACGAGAAGCATGATCTAAAAGTTGCATTCGCACAGATCAGGGGGGAGGAGTTTGCCATGATTGCCCACAGGTGGGGTGATCTAGAACTGTAGTTCGAAAGAACTGCAGATGGGCAGGATCCTTAAGGAGTCCACCTCTTGGAGCCCATATCAGAAGTAGCAGGATGAACTAGTGTTAGTTGGTGCAGAGGTTTGTCAGAGTGATAGTTGCAGTGGCTAGGGGCGTCAGGGACTGAGCAACGTAGAGCTAGAGTTAGCAGCAGTGCAATTGGCATAGAGCAGAGTCAATAGTAGCACAAAGGCTTTAGAGGGTCAGCGCAGAGACTAGCAACAGTAAGAACTCCAACAAAAAATGCATCATGGTGAACACATGTTCAGTAATTTTGGATGCTTTTCCATTGCTGATGTAGTAGCAACAACAATTGGAGAAGGTTGTAGTGCAGATGTAGTGTTGGCAGTGGCAGTGCCAGCAACAACATGAATGTAGAATTTGAGAGGGAGTTGTAGTACAAATGCAGTGTTGGTAGTGGCAATGTCAGTAGTATTACAAATGCAACATTTTCGAAGTAGTTGATGAGAAGAGATGTCAGACATCAGCAACGCAGAGGGAGATGTTTTAGAATTAGAGTGATGCTTCAGCAGGTTGCATTACTAGAGCACATTCCTCGCTAAGAGGGAGTGTTGATTTATGGTAGCATCGAATGTGCTCTTAGCCTCAAAATTTGTAGGGAGACTAGAACACACGTATTCCACAATATCCAGATATCGTTTTGGGAAATTCGACCCGGAGACAGTTTTATTAAAATAACTAATTATTTTTAATGGGTGCCTAAGTCTAAACTTAGGAAATTAAAATAATTAAAGGGTATTAATCAAACTGGGGGTGAAACTTCTAGAAGAAGATGGAGATCAAGTCCAAATGATCTGAGTTATTGATTAGAATCTAATCTGGGTTGTTGATTACTCAACTAGAGGATGATAAGGACTTCGATGGGAATTTGGAAATACATTGAGTGGGAGATCAGAGATCGAATTTTTGAAGAGAGTAGCGCAACAATTGTCAGAGAGAAGTTCGAAGTGATTTCTTGCAGTGAGGGGTAGGGATAGTTCCGGTTGGAGATTTCTCCTAATCTAGGAATACTCAGTAGAGGAGGCAGAGAGAGATCCGGGAGAGGTAGTGCAGAGGCTACGCTGGGTATCATAGGCTGACGCAGAGGTAGCGCGGAGCCTTGAGGAGATCCATATTTTTGCTAGAGAGGTCGATTTTTGAAGCCGAAAGCTGAGGTGTGAGACAGGGAGGACAAAATCAAAGTCTCAAGCGAAAATCGATCAACTGAAGGGTGATGCTGTCCCTAGAAGCTGTGATGTTGTGCCTACGCAGTGACTGCGTAGAGGTAGCAAGGGACAAGCCATTCTGTGGTTGTAGCAGTCAGGATCGCCATTGATAATGTGAGGTATTTCTCACTAATATTCTGTCAGTCATGTTCTATGTACTGGATAACCAACAAGTCATCCAGAGATTGTATTAAGAAAACTACTACTTAATAATACAAACCCTCAGCTGCTGCACCGATTTTCCCACACTGGGTTTTTCTGGGGACATTTGTCCAATAATAATTGTGTAGATGTGTGTGATGTTTATTTCTCTCTTGTGCAGTATTTATTTTCCGTAGTTTTTATTTGTGTAGACTGCAGCGTATTTACTTTGATATTTGTCATAGCACACAACAAGTAAATTGGTTAATCGAATTAACAATTAGAAGAATAAACATCAGTTGCTGTTGTAGGAATCAGGTAACCATTGTTTCACACTGTGAAAATTCAGTTAACACCGAATCCTATTGCAGCAACTGATGTTATTTCTTTTATTTGTTAATTTAATTAAACAAATTATTTGTTGTTTGCTACAACAAATATCGAAACAAATACATGCAACCTTCATAAAACAAATACTACAGAAAAAAATAAAAACGTTGGAAGAAATAGATGCACACAAACAAAATACGCCATTATTTTTGGATTAAGTCCCCAAAAAACCCCAACTCAGGAAAATCAGTGCAGCGACTGAGGGTTTTAATATTATGAAGTAGTGAAAATATGAGTACAAACTATGGATGCTTAAACTAGCAATCCAAATACATAAATAACTGGCAATAATAACTAGTGAGAAAAATTTCACTCCACAGGTGATCCCGCATTGACCTCAGCTCGAATTGAGCTGCTCCTTGCTCCCTCTTCACAGTCACTGCATCAGCCTATGCAATTACTGCGTCCCATAAGCTCGGAATCACATCTCCTCTCACTGTCTCGTCGACTGCTGTCTGGGAAACTGATACTCTTTGCCTTGAGACCCTCTACCCAACTTCTAGCTCAAAATCACGACTTCTCCCTAGAAAAACGGAAATCTGCCCAAGAGAGCTCTGCGTTGCATCTCTGTGGCAATCACTGCCTCTCTGTAATGTACTCATCGGAACTGGAAAAGTTTCCTCCTGCCTCTCTATCTCTGCCCCTCTCTTACTGCTTCAACCTCGCTGAATCATTTCCGGCAACACACAACTGCTACTTTGGAAATCGATTTCTCAGCAAAATTGAACTCTGCAAGTGTGTTCTCCAAGCCCCCTCGAATTTCTTCTTATAACCCTCTGCTAGGACTTCAACGACCAAGATTAGATCTTAATCTATGGATAGGATTAACTAGAAGATGATCTGTGTGAGTTTCTAGAAGATTCACACCATAAGTTAATTAATTCTTATTAATTAGTCATATTCCCTAAGTTTAGACTTAGGAAATATTTAAAAAACGACTAATAATCTAATTAAGTCATCTCTAGGTGGAATTTCCAGAAACGATTTCTGGGTTTTGGAGATCTCATGTATTCTAGACTCTCCACAAAATTTCGTAGCTATTACACATCTGATGCTACAAAAATTAGCAAGTTTGAGGTCACCTTTCTATCTTGGTTTATGCCCTAGTTAAGGCTCTTCCTAAGTGTACCTTCCCTTAGTTAAAGTTTGTCTAGAAGTATGAAAGATTTTCGCTAAAGTTGTGTTCATGGAGGAGAGGGATGAGAACCCAATAAGGTGAGGTTAAGTCTATTTTATCTCTATGATGAAGGCCACAAAATTTCAGTGCTCTTGCGTAGGCTCTCTGAGTGTTGCCTGAACCCAAAAGAGGGTCAAATCCTGGAATAGTGTGAAAAAAAGTGCGAGTTGTTGGGAGAGAGAGTAGGGTTTTCATAATGTGAAGGAAGAAGGGTTGATTTGTTGAAGAAGAGTGTTGAAGGTGAAGTGTGTGGGTTTGTCCTTGAATTAGAGAAAAGACAACAATATTTAAGGTTATGTTGATTGTTGAATTCAAGGAGTGTTGTAGACATGTTTTGTGTGCCCTAAGTACAATGATTCAAGAGGTAATTCATTTTTGTGAGGGTTGTTATAAAAAACCTTATGGGTAGTCACCTTTGGAGTAGTTAAGGGATTGTTAGAAGTTAGTTTGTGAATCCCTAAGTACAACGAGTTGGGAGAAACTAAGTTGTTTTTAGAGCATAGATTTGTTGGGCTTAAGTTCAATGACATTGGAGAAGCAATGCCATTGATAGGAGGCATAATTTGATGAGGTGATGTGCAAGAGAATTTGAAGGTGTAGAGGACCTTGTGAGCAACAGTGGTAGAGGCATAGGAGCAGTAGTACTCTTTCCAAGTGTAGGTGGCAAAGGACTTGCTAGTTATTCAAGAAAAGTGGACTGAAAGGGATGGTGTAAGTGCTTCTTCAACAAGTAAGTCAAATTGTTCTTGTTCAAGGGTAGATTGATGGTCATGTGTTGTTGAGATCAAGCCCTAGTTTTTCCTTGTACTAAATTTAATTGCAAGGGCCATAATCCTTGGTACAAGAGCCCTATGTTTGTTGTATTAAAGTTGTAATATACCAAGTTTTGTGTTGTAAAAATCTTGTGTACTTCATTGATTCAATGTTGTACACTTTCCATTGTGCAAAGTGCTTAGTGTTGTGGCATTTTAGTGTGTTTTTTTTATCATGTTTTAGACATAAACCTGATTCAGAATTGCAAAGGAAAAATCAACAAGATGTACATGGATAAGGGGGTTGACTAGACTGACGATGATACAAGACTTGAGGAGTACCCTAAGGAACCCCTATTGTAGACTGACGACGATGTAAGAATCAAGGAGGAGCCTGAGGAACCCTTGTAGTAGACACCAACATCCCCACAAGTTCACTTAGGCTATTGCATGGAAATATAGTTATGATTTGTCTCGGGATTGACAATAGAAAAACCCAATCATAGAACAAAGGAAATGGCTAATAAAGGTAAGTTGCAGTTAGCCCCAAAAGCAATTCGTTTTTCTAGCCCTAACTACCAAACATTCCTTAAGCAAAACAAAAGATTAATGTTACAGAATAACAAACTAAAAAATAAGCTACTAAATAGTAGGCCAAGGATAGGAAGAATGGAAACATTGTTAAGAGCTATTGAAGAAGAGGAAACCCCATAGCTCAAAGCAAACAATTTTGTTGAAGCCCATGTCAAAGAAGCCCAATAGTTTGTTAATGGTCTATTTGATGATATCATCACCAATACATATGATTTTCTTCAACTTAAGCCAAATCTCACGCAATGGAGAAATAAATATGAAATGTTTGATATGGGAATTATTGATATCAGACTCCCATCACTAGATTTTGGAGAAATTGAAACAACATTGGTTCTCCATGTGTTTGCCGCAAGAGAAAAAATGGAAGGCAAGAAATAAGAAATACAAGGATCAATTAAAACATCCCAAAAGTTAACAAATCAAAAGCTTGTGAGCTATCCTCAAATGCACTCCTTTGTAGAGGGTCTCCAAGGGTTTATCTCATTCGACTACATGACTAGTGGAGCACCCTTAGATTGAAGCAAATAACATCTAGACAACCACACGAGGTGAAACAACCCCAAGATTTTGTGGATAAGTTTCTTTTTGCAGATCTAAAGGACCAAAACTTATTGTGTGATTTTTTCCTTTTTAATTTATTATTACAAAATAACACTCACTGGAACCTTAACCCCTATGTTGGGGATGTCCAACTCTGAGCTTTCACCTCACATCCTTAGCTTGGTCAAGTGGAAGAAAGAAGTTGAATTTTATGGAAGAATTGAATCTGAGACATGTTTGCAAGTAAGGGATGAGTACCTTATATCTCACATAATTATAGAAGGCCTACATAGGATGATCTAGTAAACTTTGTTTCCATTAGGCACTACCAAAGATATGCTATTACAAAGTACAGAAAAATTGCAAGAACCCAGTTGATAGAGGCACTTCTAATCTCTCATAACATATGGGAGACTCTTCCAAAATTACCCAAGGAACAAAAATCTAGTTGGCTACCCCTACTTCAGCTTGGCCCTTAATAGGGCAGGATTCTACACTAACTCTGCTAAGAAATGGCTCTGGATTGATTGACTTAAGTTTTTGCTTTCCCATCATTTGGTGTCCTAGTTATTTCTACAGAGCACTATGGCATGAAATGAGGAAGAAGAGAGAGCACATTGGCTACAACTAGATAGAAGCCTAGGATATTATAATGAATGAGATTATAGACACCCAACATTTGAGTGAGGTGGGTTACATGAAGGTACCCTAGAAGAAGAATAGCTAGGTTGCGACCAAAAGAGTTGAGGGAGATGATGAATCCCCATTTTGACTATGTTTTAATGAATAACCATTTCCTTTTTTGCCCTAACCTACAAGAAAATTTCCTTGTTTTCTTTTAGTTATCATGAGTTTTGTTAAGGTGTACAATTGCAATGTATTTTTCTTATTTTCCTTTTTATAATTGGGATTGAAATGTGATTTAGAGTTTAATTAGACCATTGTATATTCATGTGCATCTACATGATTGATTATGACTTAATGGTTCATCACTGACCTTAAACCCTAAAGATGCATGCTTTTAGGACTATATGCCTTCTACATTTAGGTTGAAGGACACAACTATAAATTTTGATAATAGGCTTCGATTAAGGATTCTTGTGAGGAATGAAAGGGCTTAATTTTATTTAGGCTAATCATAAAATTATGAAAGGGTTTTACCCAAATTGACTTCTCATACAACACGTGAAAATATCCACCATTGATCAAAGATCTGGTGAAGACAGGTTGTGGGCATCTCGATAGTTTGTTAGACAATGACATGATCATCCCTTCATACCACATACACGAATATTTGGTGAAGGAACTGCATACACGGAGATTCACTTTTTCTTTACTTAAACAATGGCATGCTCAACCGTTCACATTGCATACACGAACATGGGATTAACTTAATTTTGGCATAACCATAAAAACTACATGGGAAAAGCTGATATACAATCACAACCTATTGTATTGAAGCAAAGAAAAGGAATTTAGTGATGTTGTTGGTTTGGAATCCTTCAAATGGACACTTGAGCCAATCACTAGCATGCCCATAGTGTTCTTTTGAATTTTTCATTTGAACTCGTAATTCGAGGAACCCGTCGTTCCTTATATGGAACAAACAGGTTCTCTCACAGACTTATATATATGTACACAACATTATCGAATGGGTTATGGTTTGTGGTTCCATAGTACGAGATTAGATCTATGTTGAAATTGTGTTTTCCAACTATAATAGAGTTTGTTCTTGGTTTGAAGTGTGGAAATCCATCGTGGTATTGTTCTAGTGATCTCGTGAGTTTATGCACACATTGCACCTTGAGTAGGGCCTACTCTCGGTAAGGTCTTGTGGCACATTTACTACCTGTATTTAGTAGCTAGTCTAGTTAGATAACTCCTTACAATGTTAATTCTTCATTGCCTTGTATATTTGCTTACAGTCTTTACATTCACATTTTCATTCATTTCATTAATCTGATGTAGAATAAGCTATAGAATGGGTTGTTATGCAGAATGATTGTAGCGTTGTTGTAAGATTAGTTTGCTAATAAATCAAATTGCTCTTAAATGGACACTTGAGATGTAGAGCTATATGTCAAGTTGTGAATAAGTATTTTATGGGATATACATCCAAGATGCCACTAAAAAGGTGAAATTGGGACAATATTGAATTTTTTACTGTAAGTCTTATTTTTAAATAATAGAGTTGCAATTATTTTAGTACTATGTGTGGAATTAGTTTAGAGCATGCCATGAAGTCCTACTTCTATGTTAATTGCACTGGGTGCTTTACAAGTTTTTGGCAAATTCCTATTTGACAAATTAAATTGTATTCCCATTAAACTATACCAAATTAAAAAAAAACTTATATAAAAACATCATCACATTTGTTTGGCATGAAATTAACCAAATGCCCAACAATATTGGTGACAACCAATTGAACTAACATCTTGCTCTATATATAAAATGATAATTAATATAGATATGTAATGGTAAACTTATATAATACATATTTTAACAAGGTTATCACAAAATGGAAATTAACATCCAAATTTATAATACCTTTCCTATTTTATTTAACTAGACGCTAAAACTCAATCAAAATTTATTACTAAATCAATATAATTGTGTCTGGAATTGGCTTAAGTACTTAACTAATGTTGTTTTCACATGTAATTAGATACAACAATCAAAACTTAGATTTGGTTTGGAGAGTACCATTTTGGAAGAACTTGAATTTAGCTAAAACACTAGAGTCTAGTTTTCAATGAATAATTAAAACTTGAGAATAAGTTATTGATGCAATGAAGCAAGGGCTTCTATTCTTTGAATATTTTTTTGAATGATTGCCTTTGCAGTGCATGGGGCATCTACTCCCTTTCTTTGAGTTCACCAAGTTGTTTCTCCATAATTTTAGCCCCCTGGAACTCTGATTGAAAGCTTTTAATAACAAAGGAATCTGATGGAGAGTATTTGATGTTCTTCCTTTGTACTTCCTCTATGTGGGTATTTTTTGTATTGTATTGTTAAGTGGACGCAGGGATAGGGATTAACTATGATGGAAGAGTTTTTTTGCACGTTTTTCCTAAATTTGGTTGTGTATTATTAACATAAGTGGTGAAATTTTATTAGCAGGTCAAGAGACAGAAGGATCCATGCTATTCATACACGTCTTTTACAATGGGCATGATGCTAAACAACATAATCTAACATGAATATGTACTAATTCATAAGTCCTAAATTCACCTTTGTGAGGTTTTTGAATAAAGAAATATATCCTATAATTTTGTGTTTGGATTTAGAAGGTAGTAACATCTAATTATATTAGTTTTAGTTATATCTACAAATTTTGTTTGACAACTTTATTGTCATTTATCTTTACCTCTACTTACTCTATACATATTGTCAGTGCTCTATATATAGATTCAATGTCCTTGCTTTGGATTTTTGAAGAATCATATCTACTTTGCTTGATCTTTCTAGAGATAAACTATGTACAAAATTTTGAAATCTCCTAATATTTGACTTGATAAAGTGAATTTCTACACGTAGAATAACATTGGTCACTCTTGTAAACACATGGTTAAGATTAGGCCTCTAGTGATGTTGATGAATACAAGTAACTTAGAGAGGAGAAAGGAATCCTAACATTGTTTTAAGAAAGGGAGGTCAACAACTTTTTTCATAATTTTAATTTTGAACTTTTTAGAAATCTTGTTTCTTTGAGCCAATCCTCATTGTATAGGATTAAAATATGAGTGTGTAGATTTTCAAAATTAGTCATAATGTTGCTTGATCTTTTGGAGATAAAGTGTGCAGAGAAGCAATTAAAAAACAATATATATTATTATTTTTCATGACATCTTTACAATGGCCAATGGCAATATTATATAGTTCGCTTAACATTGGGATGTAACCCTTCATGTGGGTATGTCTATCTAAGAGATTACAATAGTTATTTTATAATTATATTTGTTTATTACAAGTTAGCATTGTTTGAAATTCTTTGAATTGCAAGCATGGGAAAGGAAGAATACCTTGAGATAAAGTCTTCCTTTTTGTAAGTGGATTCATCTTCGAGTAGATTCTTCCACTTGATAAGGTTTGTGTTAGAGTTTTTGGACCCAACTTTTTCTTCTGGTAAGCACTCATGATATTTCTCATGCTTTAGGGTTAAAGTTTAGGTTTGTAATGTGGTTATTTTTTGTAGGCATACGTAGATTCTTCATAAACATCTAAATGCATCAAATTCATAGGAAATTCCAATAACACTTTGTTAACAAAACATCAATTTGTTTTTTTATTGCTTCAATTTTTGGTCCAAACATCTCTTGGGGTTGTTCAACACAATTGCTCATTAGTTTTTGTTGAGGTAAAACTTTTTTGGCCTTCAAGATGCAAACAATTGTAGCTTCTAATATGTAGTGCCTTTCTTCATTAACAACTTCAATGACTTCCTTCTTCTCATTCACTTGTGGAAGTGAAATCTTAATCTTTGTCAATTTGTATGTAAATGCATAATTGAATTCAAAATGGTCACTTCTTGTTATTATTTTATTCATTGGCTTCTTTAGAATATTATATGTTCTGCATGCAACTGAATGTAATATACTAGTAATATCTTTGTCTTTCAAATCTTATTAAGATCCAACCTTTTGATAACTCAACCTCCCAAAATAATTGAATAACAAAAGCAAAACTGCCTAATAAGTTGTAACCACTTATTGTTTTCACCTCAAATTTTCCATTAATATCACAAAATATGGCCAACGAATCTCGTAATGTTCTTATTGATTATATATCATCATAAGTGCTTGCTTTAAAACAGTTTTAAAAGTATAATTTTAAAGTACATCCTTAATGTATTCAATGTACTTATCATAAAGTTCAGTGATCCTTATCACAAATGGATGTGTATGCATGACACATGCTTCTTAGAGCTTGAAGGTAAAAAAAATTTGGGTTTTGGAAACATAAGGAACAAAATTGCGATTGTTGGGTCATTTCACTAGCGGGTAAGGTATTGACTTTGGTGTCATAGTACTTGAATTTGATAATTTGGCAGTGTTAGACTTTGGGAACTTGTAACAAATAGACTCTTCGTAAAGTGGTCTCCTTGAACGCAAATGTCATCATTTATAAACTTGATATGAAAAGGCACTCTTACATTCCATTTCTCCATAAACTTGATAGCATTAGCTATAATGTTGAGCAAAGCATGAAGAATCTAAATCTCATCTCCCACAACAGCCTTGTGTTGGTTTTGGTGTGCCATAAAGGTTAGTTGAAGGCTCTTAGAATTGACAGTGGTATCAAGAAAGAATTCAACAACACAAATGTGCTCTCGGAGTAGAAGCCACAAAAAGTTCACATGAAGGCTATTTGAGTTTTAGCCTTGAAAAATGAAGTATCTCATCCATAAGTTGGATATAACTTTGTTGTTTCTATGCATAATACGCATTATGTATTTATGGACTTCATTGAGATTGGAATCCACAAGTAAAAAAACTAACAACCCCAACTGCCTGCAATGGCACTCTCACCTTGTTCTTTATTATTGTAATTAAATCCTTATGCAAATTCATTGTGGGTTCCAAATGTTTCTTAACAAATTTGAGCACAATACTTTGATGTTTCAAGTCTAAGCTAGCTTTTGGGAACTCCTCCATAACCATTGCATGAGAGATTGTAATAATCACGTAGTCCATTACAGCATCGACTATGTCGATTTTGGCCCATTACAGTTCAGTTCCTTCTTGGGGTGGGAAATCTAAAGAAAATATTGATTATCCTTGGGCTTTCCTCCAAATCCCACCATTTCTCTTTCTGCCCCGGTAATGTCATCTTGATTCACATTCAAATTTTGAATTTCGAAGAGGTTGTCGTGGAGAAAGCCATAAACAACTACATCGCGTTGATATGCGATTTGGCCCATGAATTAGTTGAAAAGACAATAACAAACTAACTAGAATCCTCGATAATCACTTACATAAGGGTGTTTACTAAAGCCGTTGATCTACCTATTGTAAAGATATTTCATGCTTCAAATTTGGGTAGTTCATGTACATAGGAATTGATTGATCTAGTATTGCCTCGAATTCTCTTACCTGTCATACTAATACTTCGATGGTATGTTCTTGGAGAGCTTCCTTGTCAGGTGGATTGTTGATTCTATGTAGTTGTCGATGATTAGTTTCTCTAAATGATCAATATCATGATTTGGAAAATGTTTTGTGTTGACAACCAAAATGAAAATGTGTTTGTTTATGATAAGAATGTATCATATGCATGTCAAAACCTCAGTCTCATTGGAGAAGTGACACCCTTGTTGGATGCAAAATATAGTTCATTTGATCCCCCACTATAACTTGTTGTTTTACTTTGCATATGGTTAACAAGCACTAATAACAATTGTCGGCTAAATTTTTCATCTAATTGTCCACTTCCCACTAAAATGTTGTTCAATACATGTTTGATGATGTTACAAAACATATGATTTCCCAAAGCATCAAAGGAATTCTCTATGATCATATGTTGGATTCTTTGAATAATGTAAACTTTGAAACGATAACTGATATTGTTACCCGTTTCGTAGAGATAACAAAAAATTGACCCGATTTTGAAAAGGGGAGATGCGGAATACACATATTTTTTTTAGAGCATAGTTTTTGACACTTTAAATAACCAATACAATTACTCGTTTTGTAGGGGTAGTAAAAACGTGACCCGATTTTGAAAACGGGTGATACAAAATATATTTCTTTTTTTTAGCATATTTTTGACACTTTAAATTTTCTTATTTATCAAATATAAATATTTGTTATGTATCAAATATAAACATTTGTTTTTAAATGTTAGTGATTTTCATGCTGATTTTTTTAAATGTTAGTGATTTTGAAACGTGTTGATGCAACATACTTTTTTTAAAGGACTTGTTTTTCACACTTTAAAATTTATTATGTCCATTTTTTTTTTAAATTATGATTATTTAACGAATTTTCAAATTGTTTTATTTTTATTTCTTTAAATGTGATTACTTAATAATATATATATATATATATATATATATATATAACAAAAATAAAAATAAAAAATGTTAAAAAAATATTATCTCATAACCATAAGAGAAATTGGAAAAAAACAAAAAACAAAATTTAATATAATATATAAAAAAAACTAGAAAAAAAAAACAATAAAATTAAATACTAACAACATTAAAAAAAAACAAAAATACTCAAAAAAATGACACAAAGAAAGATAAATAAATTTTTTTATTATATGTCTTAAAAAAGAAATTAAAATTTTAAAAACATTTAAAGTTTATAAAGAATATGGTCCCATGGAAGTTTCCACCGAACCGGAAGTCTTGGGTCAAAATCTTGAGCTACCCTTCCCCCGTTGAGGGTACTTAATGGACATGTAAATCAGAGAATCCCGCCCCAGCTTACCTACAAAAAAAAAGTTTATAATGAAATATGTATTTTTGAAATATATATAATTATTAAACTAAAAAAAAAAAAAATAAAAATAAAAATAAATAAAAAAAAAATTCTAAATAAATTTTTTTTAAACCAATTTTATTTTATTTAAAAAAAACTATTTTAAATAAATTAAATATTTTTGTTTAAAAAAAAAAAAAAAAAAAATTAATTATAAAATTTTGAAATTTATTTTTAAATGAATATTGAAACGGGAGACCGGAGAGAAACAACTAAACAACTACGGTAAGATGGCTTGCCCGCGCTGCGACAGTGCAGGGCATTTAATATCAAATAACACAAAATCAATACCATCGTAAGGTACACAGCTTGCAACCAAGAGAGGAGACTAAGTCAGCATATGCATGAATTCAGTATGTTTTAGAATTTCGAGCTCAGAATCATTTAATGGAAAACATTCAAAACCATGGCACTTAAATCAAAATATGCATGACAACCAAAAACTTCAATCAGACACCTCTTTTTAACGATGCGAATGTACTTGCCTTGTTAAGGGTAAACAATACAGTTATGACAGTGTAATCTCAAATGTATACGCTGATACGATTCGCAAGTATTAAAAAGGTTTTTTTTTTTAAATGAATAATGTGGTATCTTGTGGAGTCATTACAAGTGGTATGGCTCACGTTGGCGGTAATTTTTTTAATTGGTTTAAAAAAACTTCCAAATTATATAATTTTTTCAAAAATTGTTTGAATATTATATATATATATCTGTTTAATGTAAGTTTAATAAAAAATAATATATATATTTAATAAAAGATACCGTTTTTAATAGTAAAAAAAAAAATAAATAATTAAAAAAGAACCGTTACAATTATTTCTTAATTTGAAACATATAAATAATAAAATGAGTATTGTTTTCAAATATTTTAGTAAAAGTAATTTTGGTTTTTTTTTTTTTTTTTTTAATCTAGTTTGTTAGTTTTCAGTATTTTTTTTTATTTGCTTTATTTAACAAATTTTATTTTTTTCTCTTTTTAAAATATATTTTTATTTTTTTAAAGTAACCAACATTTTTTATCTTAATTTTAGTGAAGTTTTTATATTTTTTTGGTTGATTTCTAACTTTTTTAATGTTTTTTAAATTTTTTTATTTTTATCTACTCAATTTTATAGTTATTAATTTTAATTTAATTTATTTTTTCCATGTTGCCAATTTTTTTTCCGGGTTTACAATATTTATTATTATTATTTTAATTTATAATTATTTTTAGTTTTTTAATTTCTTATCTTAGGGTAATTGATTAATTTATTATTATATTATTATTATTATTTTACATTTATATGCATTGATATTTAGTTATGTCTTTTTTGTCTTTTTTATATATTTGATTTTTTAATTTTATATTTTATTTCTTTATATTTTGTTTTTTAGTATATATTTAATTATGATGGGGTTTTAACTTTCATTGTTTTATTTTTTTATTTTATTTTATGTTTTCATTATTTTTTTGAAATTTTAATGTTTTTTGGGGTCATAGTGAAATATTTTACCCTATTATTTCGAAATGTTGAAATTTTACTCTTGAAAAAAAAATTGTTATTCCAACATCAACACTTCGTTTTAAGGGTGTTTTTTTGACAACTTTTGGACGAAATATTGGTTCTCACTGTCATTTTTAAAACATGTTGAAAATTTACCTTAAAAAAAAAAAAAGTGTTATTCCAGTGTCAACACTTTTCATTTTTAACACCGTTTTTTATTTATGTAGGTTTTTGGTCAAAATTTACATTGTTTTTGCCTTTTTCTCCATATTCATATTCCTTCTTTTGCCGTGAAAACACTCATTTGTAAATAGAATATGTAGTAAAACCTTATCTCAAAGTAAAATCCTAACCTACGGCTTGGTCTCATTCTTCATTTCCTAGATGATCGATCTTTCTGCGCACACACATTGTTTTAACCTTCGTTACAACGAAATAAAGTTGAGCTTATGGCAAGTGCTTTGTCTCTATTAGTCAACCGTTTTCCTCATTTACTATGTTGCTCACAATGCGCAAGTATCGATCCACATCTTAACTCAATTATGTTTAAGGATCATACAATCAATACAATGTTGGACATTTTACTCTTTTACCAATTACACACTTACCCATATTGAATTATATGTTAATATAATGATGGAGATTACTCCAATTTTTTTTTGAAAAAACCTTCTTTAATTTTTACAATTATTTATATATTTCCATAATGTTATGGTCAAAACTTGTGTGGTGAAAATTGATTATATGGTTAAGGCTCTCTAGGCTTGCTTCTGTAAGAGCTCTGGACATCACATATCTCCACGATGGTATGATATTGTCCACTTTGGGCCTAAGCCCTCATGGATTTGTTTTTGGGCTTTACCCCAAAAGGCCTCATACCAATGGAGATATTTGTCCATCCTTATATACCCATGATCCTCCCCACTTCTAGTTAATGTGGGACTTTGGTCGTATATCCAACAATCTTCCCCTCGAACAAAGGACCATCGAGCCTCCCCTCAAACGATTATCCATCTGTCCATTCTCTACCAACCAGGATTCTCCGCTCCAATGTGTTGGAAGCACACGCCTTACATGGAGCACCACCTGCCTCGAGAGCTTGCTCTATCCTAGGTCAACTCCTCTTCACCATACGTCCATGAAGAATCCAGAGCACACCGCCTGTCTAACCGAGCTCATCCACGGATCCCATCGTGATATTACCGGGGCCCACCACTTTCGTTCGGCGTTCCGAGGATTCATCCACTTGGCTTGCTTCTGTAAGAGCTCTGGACATCACATATCTCCACGATGGTATGATATTGTCCACTTTGGGCCTAAGCCCTCATGGATTTGTTTTTGGGCTTTACCCCAAAAGACCTCATACCAATGGAGATATTTGTCCATCCTTATATACCCATGATCCACTTTGGTCGTATACCCAACAATCCTCCCCTCGAATAAAGGACCATCGAGCCTCCCCTCAAACGATTATCCATCTGTCCATTCTCTACCAACCAGGATTCTCCGCTCCAATGCGTTGGAAGCACACGCCTTACATGGAGCACCACCTGCCTCGAGAGCTTGCTCTATGCTAGGTCAACTCCTCTTCACCATACGTCCATGAAGAATCCGGAGCACACCGCCTGTCTAACCGAGCTCATCCACGGATCCCATAATGATATTATCGGGGCCCACCACTTTCGTTCGACGTTCCGAGGATTCATCCACTTGGCTAACTTCGGAACTTGGCTCTGATACCACTTGTAAGAGCTCTGGACACCACATATCTCCACAATGGTATGATATTGTCCACTTTGGGCCTAAGCCCTCATGGATTTGTTTTTGGGCTTTATCCCAAAAGACCTCATACCAATGGAGATATTTATCCATCCTTATATACCCATGATCCTCCCCATTTCTAGTCAATGTGGGACTTTGGTCGTATACCCAACAATATATTTTTTCCCCCAATTGGGGTTTTCCAAATAATCATGGTGTACACAGTTTAAATGTGTATTTCTTGATTGTTATATTTATTTCTCTTGAACACTAACAAGTGGCATAAGAGCTCTAGTTGGCAAAAGCATTGGATCGTTGTTCGAAATGTTCCCATCCATGAAGTGTTGTTTGAAATGTTCCCATCCATGAAGTGGTGGCGCTGGTTGAAGCAATAGCTCGTTGCACAAACTAGCAATTTTCGTCAAGTGATGGTTCGATGAGGAGCAAGAAGAAAATGAAGCTTGAAGGCTTTGCCAAGGCCTCGTTCGATAAGGAGCAAGAAGAAAATGCAAGCCCTCGAAATATTTTTTGGAAATTTAAAAAAATCAAGAAAGTCCGCTAATTCATTTTTTTTAAAGAAACTTGTTGAAGGGCTTTTATGGTTGAAGAGAAATTTCTATTCTGAAATAGTAATAGAATTTTTAAATAAAAATTCAGTTACAAAATAAAGGTTAAATAGTGGGATAGGAGTCTAACAGGGTGAAATGCATGATTAAACTTGCAGTTCAAGTTGTGTGTGGGTCAAGATAGCAACAAAATAAAAATAAAATGGAATTTTTCATGCACTTGGGTGATATGGGGATGCATGTGGTGGTATGATGAAGCATGTTGAACTAGGACAGCTTGTGAGATTATCAAATACCCTAACATTGACTGGGTAGGGCCTGGATGTGAGTGGTGGCTGTCTCACTTGGCAGATTTGGCTAAATTTGTCCAAGGAAAAACCAAAGTCAAGTTTAAAGGGGGGATTGTTAGATAAACTTGACCCTATGGTGGAGTTGAGGTTATGTCAATAGTTATGGTTAACAGTTGTGGTTTTGGGCACCTAGTATTGGTGACTCATGGTATTGAGCCCATGGTATTACATGTAGTTGAAGCCCTTAAAAGGCTTGTGTATTCTCCATTGTAGGTAGCCATGGTTGAGCTGTGAAAGCTCAAGTTGTTGGCTGGCTTGGCTGTGGTTTTGGGCACCTAGTATTGGTGACTCATGGTATTGAGCCCATGGTATTACATGTAGTTGAAGCCCTTAAAAGGCTTGTGTATTCTCCATTGTAGGTAGCCATGGTTGAGCTGTGAAAGCTCAAGTTGTTGGCTGGCTTGGCTGTGTTTTAGCGAAGAATAATAATAGATCTATTGTTGATTGGTTTTTCCCCCAATTGGGGTTTTCCAGATAATCATGGTGTATATAGTTTAAATGTGTATTTCTTGATTGTTATATTTATTTCTCTTGAACACTAACAACTTCTAAGGACATATTGGTAAAACAAATTATTGTTTTACAGGTTGTAATGTGTCTTCTAAAAATTATTTTTATTGAGTTAATAATTTTTATTAAATTAGTTCAATTGTTTTTAATCGATTGATTAAAAAATAACCGAGTAATTATTTTTTTTAAACCATTATTAATACCATGAGTGGATACCACTTGGCCTGAGAAAAACGATGGGCCAAGAGTGGATACCACTTGACCAATACAATATTATATACTTTGTTTAACATTGGGACATAACCTTCATGTAAGTATGTCTATGAGAGATTACAATAATTATTTTATAATTATATTTGGTTTATTACAGTCTTTATATAAAATTTTGAAACATCTTATTTTGACCTGGGAAATTGATTTTTCCGCAAAAAATAACATTGTTGGCATTTGTAAAAACGTGGTTGAAATCAGGGTTCTAATGATGTTGATGAATACAAGTAAATTGTTTTTTTTAACCACATGGTGAATCGGTAACTCCCAGTCCTAATGGGAGACCCAGGATCAATCCTCGTAGCTACCACTATAACACCAAGAGTACATCCAACTACCTGCAAGTCGATATACTAAGATCTTATGGTTTTAACAAAGCAAGACTCAAGGCGGGAGTGAGGAATCTGCTTCTAGAGCATCATGACGCCAAGGCAGGAGTGAGGAATTTGCTTCTCGAGCATCCACCACATCAGGCCAGTGTACTCAATGAGTTTTGAACTACGGTTACTCGCTCTTGTAAAAATGCAATTGAGATCAGGTCTCCAATGATGTTGATGAATACGAGTAAACTTAGAGATGATAAAAGAATCTCCACATAGTTTTAAGAAAGTAAGGTCAATAATTCTCTTCATAATTTTAATTTTCGGCTTTTCAAAAGTCTTGATCTCTTTGAGATAATCTTTTCCATAAAGGCTTAAAATTTGAGTGTGTAGGTTTTCACAATTAGTCATAATGTTGCTTGATATTTTCAAAGATAAACTATGTATAAAATTTTGAAACATCTTAAGATTTGACTTAATAAAGTAAAGTTCTACGTGAAGAATAACATTGCTCATTTTTGTAAAAATGAAGTTAAGATTAGCGCTGTAATGATGTTGATGAATATGAGTAAAGTTAGGGAGGATTGAGGAATCTTGACATTGTTTTAAGAAACTGAGTCTGAGCTTTTCAAAAATCTTGGTCTCTTTGTGATCAAGATCTTTTATTACGAACCTATGATTTATTGTCTTTAAACAGAATGTGAAATACCAAACTTGACAAAAAGCTTTTTAAAGACTATGAATAAAAAAAAAACTACAAATAAACCAAAAGAACACAACAGATCGAAACGAAGTTCACCCAGTGTGGGTTGTGTCTATGGGTTCATTTCCAATGGAGTGGCATCTTCAATTATGATGCAAAATAACCCAAATTATATCAAATTTCCCTATTTCAATAGTTGGCTCTCAATTTTGTAGTTGTACAAAGCCTCAAAGAACCCTTTGCACAAATATCTCCTTTCTTTGATCTCCAAAAGGACATACAAGTGTATTATCACACTAACAACGATAAATGCACATAATAAAACTAAGGAGTTTGACTTCTCTTCACAACCACACAACATGTAGATGCACAATGACTTGTAAAAACTCTTACCAACCTATCTCTCCCTTCGTTGTACTTCAAATGGGCTAAACTGTGTTTTACACATTACACAGTACAATCAAGGCCTTAAAATACAAGAGTTTGGCCTATTCTTCACAACCTCACACTTGTATAATGACCCAAAGAACCTCTGTAAAAATCCTCTCCCTCTTTTTGATCTTCAAAAGGGGCAAAAGACCGATTTTTACATCATAAACAATCTAAAACTAGGCCCTAGAATGTAGAGATTCAACCCTCTATACACCAAAATGCAGTGTGGTGCAATGACAAATATTTTACATATATATAGCGTTGGGGGACCGCAACGCTGGTGTTGAGCCTGTAGTGGTCGCGGCCCCATCCATTGTAATATATACAAAATAAGACTTTGTTAAAACCCTACTAACCATATTAAATATATCACAATCCACAAAATGGCATTCGCTCCAATCAACGTTGGCCTAGGTGCCTTAATTGGTTACAACATTGTAACACATTATCGATGTATTGGTTGGCATTGTTACAACCGAATTGTGGCTATCCAATCACATGGCCCCTTAGTTGATGCACAATTGTTTTGATGATTGGTTATAACCGTTGATGGAGAGGTCCTAGGGTCAAGCCTGTGAGCCTTCCCCCCTTTGATAATTTGTTTTAACAAACCTTTAAATATAGCATTCGTTGTTCATATAATAAAACCAACGCATGACCCAACAGTTGGGTCATTGTCCTGCCTCCGTCGAGATCAGGGGTACAAACCTCGTTGCTCCAACCATCCAATAGATTGATTGTTTTGACCTTCTAGGTTGCTCCATGGTGCCACGTGTCGCCCTATGATTAGGCCACAAGGCATGCTTGTATTGGCCCATCTTGTGCCTAGTCAATGTCTTTGTCAACACCATGTCACATCCCAATCAACGATTCAAACTCAGCCACGTGTTGTCTATTCAACTTGCCATGTTAGTGCCTACTTCAATTGCCACATCATTATCTCTACCACATCACATATACGACCTCTACCATGTGTCACTTATACAACTTGCCACGTCAGCTATTGGACTTGTGTTAATTTTAGGTGTGTTCTATGCTTAGAGAAATTTATTTCAATTTTCACAGTTAGCTCAATAACTTTTCCAGATTAGCAATCACATCAACATTAAAGTAAATTGCAAATAGAACATAAACATAAATCGTAGAAGACAAGCCAAGACAAGAGGACACAGGATGTGGCGCTAGCCAGGGACAAACCCCAATGTGGAGAAACCCTTGATCAATTCTTATTATATGTTCTTCAATAGTTTAGTAGAGAGAGGGAGAAATAGTATGTTTACAACAAAAGTCAACACTTGACTTATCTAGATAAGAGCATAGATCATCTTTAAGAAGATGATACATGAGATCAGTTGAAGACATGTTGCTTCAACTAATTCTCAAAGGTGACTCCTTCACCTATCGTTGTGCTGCATTTCGTCATCATGCTGCACCATGCTGCACCCATCATCACCATGCCGCATCTCATCATGCTTCATTAATCATGACTGTACCCATCACTGTACTACATTCTGTGCCATTGCTGCACCATGTTGCCATCCTGACCTATGTGTTGGCTACACCTTGCTTGCTTGTTGTCCTTAGCATGCTTGTTGTTGCATGCTAGTTGTCCCTTGCATGCTAGCTGTAACATTGCATGCTTGGTGTATTTGTTGTTAAGTACCATACAATTGTCCCAATGTTAGTTAGTTGTCCCTTGCACGCTGCTTTCCTTCGGAGACAGATGCTCCGGCTGTTTCGGCAGTCCCGGCTGTTCCCCGCAGTTCCGACAGTTCCGGTTGTTCTCGACAGTTCCGGCAGTCCCGACAGTTCTGGCAGTTCCGACTTTTCTGGAAGTTCTAGCTTTTCCGATAGTTCTAGCATTTCCCGCTTTTCCAGCGTTTCTGACTTTTCCAGCTTTTCCGGCAGTTCTGGCTTTTCCGGCTTTTCTGGCAGTCCTGTCTTTTCTAGCTTTTCCGGCTTTTCCAGTAGTTTCGGCTTTTATGTCCTTTTTGGGATTTTCAGCATTTCCGGCAGTTCCGGCATTTCCGGCGGTTTCAGCTTTTCCGGCAGTTCCGGATTTTTCGGCTTTTCCGACAATTCCGGCTTTTTCTGGCAATTCCGAATTTTCCGGCTTTTCCAACAGTTTTCGCTTTTCTGACAGTTTCGACTTTCTGCCCTCTGGATCAGGGCAACGTTATTTCTTATGATCTCTCATCCTACTAAAACCCAAAGGCAAGTAGAGAGAAGAAGAGATCCCAAGTGTGTTGAAATGACTTGAAGGCCACCTCTATTTATACTAAAACGTTGAGCACATATGGGGTATATTTGTTTGTTGGTCAACCTTGACGAATTGTCTTATAACGCAAATAAATTCATAACTCCATGAATACTTATCGGAATCGAATGATCTTTAGATCAATCCTACACCTCTTGATGAGAGGGATCCAGAAAAATATTAGTTGCCATAAATAAGATGACCCACATGGAGTTTGGCCCTAGTTTCCAATTTTAACACTCCCTCTCAACTAGGAATAACTCCATCCGTTGATCCATATGTCCGACTGTACTATCTCTGCCATCAGTCCCCTGCACTGCTCTACTCTGCTCTGATCTGCTGAGTTCTGCTCTGCTTTGATCTACTGAGCTCTGCTCTGCTATGTTGAACCATGAAAAAGAAGAATTGATCGAGAATGTGTCATACCATTCTCTACTGACCCGAAGTCAGTTTCATCTGAAGAGAGTGTGTCACATCACTCTTACTGACCCGAAGTCAGTTTTATTAATCCCAGATCAATATCACAAGAGAGTGTCTCAAACCACTCATACTGATCCCAGATCAATGTCACAAGAGAGTGTCTCAAACCACTCATACTGATCCCAGATCAGTTTCATTGATCCCAGATCAATGCCACAAGAGAGTGTCTCAAACCACTCATACTGATCCCAGATCAATGGAGGTCATCCTAGCATAGGGAGTACGGTAGATACAACAATGCATCCATCGATAGTACTACTATGGTCCCTATCCTCATTTCCCTGCTCATTGATCAGATGAGAGGTACTTCCCATGAGTCCCAGATAGCATGGGTAGGATGCCTCAACAGGGGAACTAATCATCCTGTCATAGGAGAATGAATCATCATGTCAATGGATGCCACGGAGAACTAATCATCCTGGTCCACAGGAGAAATAATCATCATGTTCCACAGTCGCCACGAAGAACAAATCATCCTGGCCCACAAGAGAACTAATCATCTTGTTCCATAGTCACAACAGAGAACAAATCATCCTAGCCCACAGGAGAACTAATCATCCAGGGCATAGCGCACCACCAGGGGAGGGTGAGTCGCCCTGTGGTTGTATGTTGCTCTAGTAAGTACCCCAAGCCCCCTAGAGCTCCTAGAGCTCAATGCATGCAACATGCAGGACCCTTATAAGAAGGTCTCTCAACGACTCCAAGTCATTCGGGAAAGTCACATATTTGACCTTTCCCCGGGGCTTTGACAAAATGTCTGTGACCTGTACATCAGTGTCAATGCGATGGAGCCTCCTCGCTCATCGAATTACCGTATTGCAGATAAGGCAGTATCTGATGTTTATCCGCTGGAGCAGTGATTGAATACGGGATTCCTCAATAATCGAATCCCCCCTCTGGTTGTCACAGAGAATCACAGTTGTATTCATCATGTGTACAAACAACGCACTTATGAGCTTCTGCAACCACACAGCTTCACACGAGATCATACTCGTAGCTACGTATTCGAGTCTCGATAGTGCTTATAGCAACCGACTTCTGTTTCCTACTCATCCATGATATTGAAGTAGAATACAAAGAGAACCAACACTGAGAAGTGCTCTAGTGATCCTCCACACTGCCTACCCAATCAACATTCAAATAATCATGCAGTTTCATATTTCCGACAATGTATCTCAATCCATGAGAGATTGTGCCCCGAAGATACCTTAAAAGATTCTTGGCACCAATCCAGTGAGGCTCAACCAAATATGAGCTCACCATGCTAACTGCAAAACATATGTCTGGACGAAAGTTCACCAAGAACATCAACGCGAATGAGTTTATGAAACTCAGAGGCATTTCCCAAATCTGGTCCAACATCACTACCATATAACTTTTGAATGTTAAGATCCTCAAGGTAGTCACAGGCTTGTAGTTTATCATTCCACATCCGAAATCCAACTTCCTCTTACTTCTGCAAATGAGAGGGTCTGCACTTGTCAGAAATAGGTCGTCCCCATAAGGTGTCGGTATGAGAGGTCTATCATCCACAACCTTTGGGTAATGGTTTGGATCGGTTTCACTCCTAGTGAATCTCAGCTTCATCAGACAGCTATCAATCCTCTCATACTAAGCCTGAGGTGTTTTGCTTCAAACAATAGAGGGCTTTATTCCACATGTATACATGAGATTCCCGATCATGAATCTCAAACTCCTCGGGTTGTTCCAAACCTGTGGACCTGCTGCATGAGGGGAATGGTCCCCTTATAATATTTTCCTTCGGTACATCGTAGACATGTACCTTCATGCTCTACTTGAATTCAGGCATCCCTATCACCATTTGGCTCACATCAAGTAGGGTCCCATAGGTAGACCTCCGGTGTTATAGATGCGATATGTCAATTGACATGATCCCCAATGGACCATCCTACAACTTGATACAAATTGCCAACCCTGAACCCATGAGAAAAAGCATCTTTGAAAATTATATTTTTTAACACGTACCTTTCCATTGATGAATGCCACCCTGGAACCTTTGACTTCCATTTCCGAGATGGACACCAGGTTCTTGCGATCAGGTACATAAAAGAGATTTTGTAAATGAATCGAGTTACCTTTATTCAATTAAAAGTTAACATTCCCTACACCCTTTCCGGGATAGGTGGAATCGGCTCCAAGTATAATCCCACGATTGTTTCCATCTCTACCAAATTAGAGAGTGCACCCATCTATTCGATGAAGTGCCTTGAAGCACTACAATCTATAAGCTAGATTCCCAAAGAATCTGAAGGAGAGGGCCAATACAAGATAACACTTCTTTATCTTATCAGAAACAACATTTGATTCTTCATACCTAGGGTTCTATGAAGAGTCGGCCATTTCCTTGATGACCTGCATTACCTCTCATTCCTTTGATCATTGAAGATGTCTGTGGAACGATTGTTATCATCATCAAGTGATGTGTCCTTGCCATTCGGACACTCCTTCGCATAATGGCCGAACTAGTTATCTGCCTTTCTTTCCACCCTAAGATTTGGTCTTCTAATGAAGTGATCTTTAGGTAGACCATATTCCGCTGTGCCATTCTGATAATATTCTCTGCTTCAACTTCACCCTTGGTGAATTTGAAGAGGGATGAGGAATCCACTAATCCTTTTGTCCTTTCCCAACTGTCTTCGGTGATTGCTCTTTCACTCTTGCTTGGGCATTGTCTTCGCCTCAGCTCAGATACCATGTTAATTTTAGGTGTGTTCTATGCTTAGAGCAATTTATTTCAATTTTCACAGTTAGCTCAATAACTTTTCCATATTATAAATCACATCAACATTAAAGTAAATTGCAGATAGAGCATAAACATAAATCGCAGAAGACAAGCCAAGACAAGAGGACACAAGATGTGGCGCTAGCCAAGGACAAACACCAATGAGGGGAAACCCTTGATCAATTCTTCTTATATGTTCTTCAATAGTTCAGCAGAGAGAGAGAGAGAGATAGTACGTTTACAACAGAAGTCAACTCTTTGACTTATCTAGATAAGAGCATAGATCATCTCTAAGAAGATGATACATGAGATCAATTGAAGACATGCTACTTCAACTAATTCTCCAAGGTGACTCCTTCACCTATCGTTGTGCTGCATTTCGTCATCATGCTGCACCTCACCGTGCTGCACCATGCTGCATCCATCATCACCATGACGCATCTCTTCACACTTCATTAATCATCACTGTACCCATCACTGTACTGCATTATGTGCCATTGTTGCACCATGTTGCCATCCTGACCTATGTGTTCGTTGCACCTTGCTTGCTTGTTGTCCCTTGCTTGCTTGTTGTCCTTAGCATGTTTGTTGTTGCATGCTAGCCGTAACAATGCATGCTTGGTGTATTTGTTGCTAAGTACCATACAACTGTCCCAATGTTAGTTAGTTGTCCCTTGAATGTTTCTCTCATTCGGAGACAGATGCTCCGGCTGTTTCGGCAGTCCTGACTTTTTCAATGGTTTTGACTTTTCTGGCAGTTCCAGCATTTCCGACTTTTCTGGCATTTCCGGCAGTTCCAGCTTTTCTGGCAATTCCCACTTTTTCGGCAGTTCCGTATTTTCCGGCAATTTTAGCTTTTCTGCCAGTTCTGGCTTTTTCGGATTTTCTGGCAGCTCCGGCTTTTCTGGTAGTTCCGGCATTTCTAGCATTTCCAACTTTTCCGGCAGTTCCTACTTTTCCGTCTTTTCCAATAGTTCTAGTTTTTCCGGCTTTTCCGGCAATTATGGCTTTTCCAGCTTTTCCGGCATTTCCGGTAGTTCTGGATTTTCCAGCTTTTCCGGCTTTTCCGACAGTTCCAGCGTTATGCCCTCTGGATCAGGGCAACGTTATTCCTTAGGATCTCTCCTCCTACTAAAACCCCCCAAAGATAATTAGAAGAGAGGAAGAGCTCCCAAGTGTGTTGAAATGACTTGAAGGCCACCTCTATTTATACTAAAACGTTGAGCACATGTGGGGGTTTATTTGGTTGTTGGTCGACCTTGACAACTTGTCTTATAACGCAAATAAATTCATAACTCCATGAATACTTATCGGAATCGGATGATCTTTAGATCAATCCTATACCTCTCGATCAGAGGGATCCAAGAAAAATATCAACTGCCATAAATAAGATGACCCACATGGAGTTTGGCCCTAGTCTGCCGAGATCATGGGTACAAACCTCGTTGCTCCAACCATCCAATAGATTGATTATTTTTACCTTCTAGGTTGCTCCATGGTGCCACGTGTCGCCCTCTGATTAGGCCACATGGCACGCTTGTATTGGCCCATCTTGTGCCTAGTCAATGTCTTTGTCAACACCATGTCACATCCCAATCAACGATTCAAACTCAGCCACGTGTTGTCTATTCAACTTGCCATGTCAGCGCCTACTTTAATTGCCACATCACTATCTCTACCACATCACCTATACGACCTCTACCATGTGTCACTTATACAACCTGCCACGTCAGCTATTGGACTTGCCATGTGTCCTTCATATGCATTTCCACGTGTCACCCTCAGTGATTGCCATGTGTCACCTTTGTCCTCTTTTGTTTGTTGTTGCAAAAGTTTAGAATGCGATAACTTTCTCATACAAAGTCAGTTTGAGCCCATTCAAGTTGCGTTGCAATCATCTCATCGAGCTCTTTGACATAACGATATTTTCATTGCAATTTGGTATTATTGAATTTTAAGGCACCTTGGATCCTCCTAAATCACTTTGAGACAATCCTCTCCATAGAGGTTTAAAATCTGAACGTGTAAGGTTTCACAGTGAGTCATAATGTCACTTGATCTTTTTGGAGATAAATTATGTATAAAATTTTGAAATGTTCTAAGATCTAACTTAGTAAAATGAATTATGACACCAAGTATTACATTGCTCACTCTTGTAGAAATGCGGTTGTGATAGAACCTCAAATGATGTTAATGAATATAAGTAAACTTAGTGAGGATAGAGGAATCTCGACATCATTTTAAGAAAGTGAGGTCAACAACTCTTTCCATAATTTTAATTCTAAGCTTTTCACAAGAGCGAACAATGTTATTCTTTGTGCAGAAACTCACTTTACTAGGTTAGATCTTAGGATGTTTCAAAATCTTACACAATTTATCTCCATAAAGATCATGCAATATTAGATAGTTTATCTCCAGAAAGATCAAGCAATATTATGACTAACTATGAAAATCTACACACTCATATTATAAACCTCTATCAAGAGCATTGTCTCAAAGACGTCACGATTTTTGAAAACCTTAGAATTAAAGTTATGAAAAGAGTTGTTAACCTCACTTTCTTAAAATGATGTCAATATTCCTTTATCCTCCCTATGCTTCCTTGTATTCATCAACATCATTGGAGGCTTGATCTCAACCACTTTCTTTTCGAAACAGGAATGAGTACTTTGATATTAAATTTGCGCCCGGTCACAGAAAAAACCCAGGAAAGTTACATTTCCATCCACTGCAAAACCAACAAAATTTCTAATTGACAACTGCCTGCCCAAGCCCATACAACATAGACAAAATTTCCAAAAACTACTAACATGACTGCAAACTGTGAGGAGTACAAATGACAAAACTAAAGTAACAGTCTTATAAATCGAAAAATGACCATAACAAACTAATCATAAGGAGAGGTTGAACCACTGAGGTCTAGATCACGAGGTTGGTCTGCTGCAGGTTGACCTATTTGAGATTGTTGGAGGTTGATGTCTGAAAGCATCCCTCAGAGTGTGTCAATCTTGTCCTCAAGCCACAAAATTTTTTGTTGCAAAGATCCAATATACTCCCAAATGGTGCCTTCTGAATTGCGCTGCTAATGTTGTCTCACATTCAGATCATAGAGTTCAAAGTTGATGATTACATGGGCATCTTTGTAGTGAGAGCATATGGAGGCTAAAGAATCGGAAGATCTGAACTTATATCCAGTATAGGTTTCCCTCGAACGTTGAAGGGAATTGCGCACAGAGAAATAGACCCAGAATGACTTAGTTAAAGACCAATTGCCACTATGGGGCAACGTTGCTCTGTGTCGAATATGGAGCTATATAAAACAGTGATTGCACTGCACAAAGAATTAGAAGAGGAGGGACGAGCCTTACTAACCGTCTGAGACTGTAATGAGATTTTCTCTTACCAGTCAAACCAATAATATCTCGGTGGGTGGACTGAAGCTCGAAGATTCCAAGCTAAAACAACAAATGCTTTGAACTGAGAGTTAGATGGAAAGTGACAAGTCTTACCATTTGGCTGAGACTGAGACTAGGGTTTCTCTGACCAATAATTCCCTTGAGGGCAAATACTAACCCATAGTTTCCAGCTATAGTGCCAATTTCCAAATGACCAACTTGAGATTCTAAATTTCAAGACAGAGAAAATGAAGTTTGCCTCTCAATTTCCCTCGACATACCCCAAATACTTATCAATCAACATACACAGGCTACCATTCGTAAACTTAATTCCCCGGAAGCCACGGAGAGCCCATACCTCGCTCCTGTGATGAATTCGCGAGCTTGTAGAGAGGAATGCCCAAATCTCCTTATATTTAAGCATAATTTCTTTGATGCGAAGCAAAATGGAAATTAATTTGCCATCATTCGAGTCTGCGACCCAAGAGTGCATGAGCATCATCAATTGATCTTGGCATGAGCTAGGATTCATCTCGGCACACATCTTCTCGCCCGAAGGTCTAATCCTTTTCTGTACAAATCCTTCAAGCACGTTTGCAAAGCCAATTTCAAGGAACACCATTAAGGCCAGATGATAATCTTTCCTTCCTTGCATGAGAGAGCCCGAAGGGGATGAATCGTGCAAAGATAAATTATCGAACGGTGCCACGAGAGGTGACACCAATAACCATGCGAATGCAGCCAAAGAATCTCTCGCTCGTCAATCGACACGCAAGAGGGAATGAGGGGAATGGGAAACGAAGGGATAAACAGAGAGGCGGAGAGGATTATCATAACATAGGGAGGAGGGATTAACAAAAGGGCGAGGGGGAGAGTATTAATTAAATTGGGAGCCTCACTGGGAGTAGAAGCATAGGGCACTAAGGGCGGCATGTGTATGAAAAGGAAGATTGAATTGGGGGAGAAGTTCATCATTAAACACTAGGGGATGCAATGAAAATCTACAATTCCATTTATTTCTATTTGTCCCTCACATAAAAGACAAGCCTTATTAGCTAGAGAGCTAGCTTCAAAGTTTAAGGTATGGAGAATATGGAAGAAAGAGACAGAGGAAAAGCTAGAAAGGATGTTATGGATTCTATGATAGAGGAGGTAAAAGAGAGTTATCCCTTGAGAGGGAGTCCTTCCTCAGCTGCCAAATTACCATAAAATAGTCCCCCAAAGCAGCAATTCCAGGAACATTCTTGTTGCAAACTATGCTTAAACAAATATAAAGCTCGCACATTTCTGCCTAATTGTTGGTCTTTCTCCCTAAGCCAAGGAGATTTTTTCCCTGATTATTCCATCGACGTCTATTAAGATCCCTCCCGCTCCTGCGACCCTCCAATCTCAACCACATTTTTACAAGAGGAAGAAATGGTATTTTGCATGTATAAATTCACTTTTTAAGGTCAGCTATTAGGAAGTTTCAAAATTTTATACATAGTTTATCTCTAGAAAGTTCAAGCAACATTACGATTAATTGCGAAAACCTACACATCTAGATTTTAAACCTCTATGGAGAGGGTTGTCTTGAAGAGACCAAGATTCTGGAAAGTTCAAAATTAAAATTATGAAAAAAGTTGGTGACCTCACTTTCTTAAAACGACGTCGAGATTCCTCAATCCTCCCAAATTTTACTCGTTCTTCAACATCATTAGAATCATGATGTCAACTATATTTTCAGAAGAGCAAGTAATCATTTATTCTTCATGTCGAATTTCACTTTACCAGGTTAGATTTTAGGATGCTTCAAAATTTTATACACAATTTATCTCTAAAAAAATCAAGCAACATTATCACTAATTGTGAAAACCTACACATTCATATTTTTAACCTCTATAAAGAGGATTGTTTCAAAGAGACCAACATTTTTGAAAAGTTGAGAATTAAAATTATGAAAAGAGTTGTTGACCTCACTTTCTTAAAACAAAGTTAAGATTTCTCTATCCTCCATAAGTTTACTCATATTAATCAACATCATTGGAAACTTGTAATGTCCCAAGGGGATTTTTCCCCTTAGGATTATAATTTTGTCTAGGGTTAACAAAAAATCAAAGAGAGAATTATACAACCACAATGCACAATCTTATAATAATAGATTTTTTTCTATGCAATGCACAAATATAGAAAATTTTCAACAACATTTATGGTTCCAAAACAAACACCATAAAACAAGGTTGTCTTCCCAATGCACATCAACTTATCGAACTAGTAATCCACCAATATAATATTGATTTGCAATGTCAATAATTTAGTCAACCAACATTCAACTGTAACTTATATTAACCAATCCTAGTGTCATTATACTAATCATTTCATTGTGTTATTCTAAGCTTACTGCAATAAAAGTTTGATCCTTCTCCTTATGGGTAGTTGCAACCCTTAAATAGCTCCATGTAAGAGACCTTGCCTCCAAACCTTCACATCAATCATAGGAAGAGAACCATTGTTGCTTGACCACGTTTAGATAAATGATAGAAAGGAATTTGTTGGTCTAGATAAGGTCTTTCTAGGCCTCAAAATAGCTTTGGTGTCGTGGATAAGATCTTGCTTTTCCTTCAACAACTCGGGCTTCACCGTGGGAAATCAAAAAAGGATTAACTTACTGCTCAAACATCAGATTCTCCTTTGAAGGAAACTCACAGACAAACTAGATACCACAGTGAAATTCAATGTTAACATGGACTATTGACCAAAAGTTTGGTAGACCATAAGGACTGTGCTGACTAGATAAGGGCCTCGTTGCTCTTAATATGCATGCGGTGCCTCAGAGAGAGTCCTCCACAGCCTCTGTTATAAGCCACTACACCTCAATTACTTCCGTCAACCTCAAGCAGAAAACCCTTGCTCACTTAACCAGGGAACTAGTGGTTGAACAAACCACAAGGAAGGAGCTTTAATGCCTGGATAAGGGCGTTGCTAACTTTTGTTTTCCCTCCGTGCCTCACAAGAAACCATAGAGGATTTGTTGCCTCAAGAAACTCTTCAATTGGAATTGTAAGGAATACATCTATTTCCTTAAAACAAAGCTTATTGATCAATCAAATTATTTCTTCCTTGTTGGCCAAATAGATCCGAGTTATTCCAAGAGATCAAGTTGTAATAAAATAGGTAAAGGGAGATCTAGCGAGTGTGGGATCACCTCCATTGAAACTAGACAAAGAAAATGGGTTCTTAATCCAATTCAATTCGATGATGAGAGAATGATTCCATCACTCCTTTATTTATAGATTCCTCATGGGGTTTCTCCTCCTTAATCTAATGTGAGGGGTTATAAGTGCAATCCCCAAATTGGTAGTTTTTCCCAAGCTACCCCAAAATTTACCCATTGTTGCCCCAAAACATTGGGTAATGGGTTGCCCCTTTATCAATGACTATAGCCTACAAGGTTGGATAGGCTACTTCATCCTCCCTTGGACAATTAATCCATAGGGGACATTACAATCCCCCCTTTCCAACATTGCTTATCCTCAAGCAAATGCTTGTTTGGGTGTTGCTCATCTTCAATTTTCAAGGATGAAATGCTTCCTTCAACTCTTACAATTGCCATGTTGAGAATACTTGCACCTTCTGTTTCTTCTTGCAGCCCGATAACCATAATATTGATGGGGAATGTCATCATGTGATAGTTGTTGCTTCCTCTTACTAGATCATATGTGACAAAAGGATAGTTGTGTGTTACAACTCAAGTAAATTTTACTTTAGATGAAGTTTCTTCTCCCAGTATAGTAGCAACCTTCCATGGTTCTAACAATAAGCTGCAGAAAGTTGATCTCTTTGCTAGAGGTAATAAGCTCGCAACAATTTCCACATGTTGCCTTTGTTTTGTTGTTGTCTCCCCATCATTTGAAGATGAATTGTTGCCATTTTTTTGAAGTACTCTCTTCTTTGCATAGTTAGCCATTTAATAGTTTCATCCTTGTGCAAGTGAAGGACCCATCAACCTATGAGGGATTAATGAAAATACATCTCCCTACCACTTTGCAATCACTTGACTATGGTAATGATTTGGCAGCCTACGATGCAATCATGGCATCTTTCCGACTTTCAAATAAATTGAAAAACACTTCACCTTTACGGACCAAATTTCCCTTTTTTATAACTTTTGGCATCCCATGATATTTTGCAGCACAATTGACTGTAGCAACATTGTAGGGATTGAGTGCAACGTTTTCATAATAGAATTTGGTACTTAGCTCAAAGGCATGAGGCCATCTTGGAACATTAGGAAGGTCAACTTCATAATCCTGTGATTTAATAGCTCTTGCTACCAAACCTTACAAGCAACTACTCTTATATAAGGTAGGAAATTTGTGGAGATTAAACTTTGCAATTTTCACATTTATGACAATTCTACTTGCCATTTCTATTGTCACATACCTTTTTCCACGCTTTTTATGGTGCTTCTTACAACCAATATATCGTGTACTTCCCCTTTTTACAAGATTATCATGAACTCTAGGAGAATCTACTGTAGCAATCAGATTTACTCGGTGGTCTTTGTCTTTAGTATTTGACTTGCTTTTGCCAAATGCCTATTCCATATTTGTGCAATCCCAATCTTGACAGTGAGACTCTGGTGTGAGTTCAGTTGGTCAATCATGTGTGGTTTTAAGGAGCCTCTTTCCTGAGTGTAGATTCATGAACAAAATGTATTTGGTCTTCATAGAAAATATTCTCATTTTCTACCTTGTAACTATCATCATGGATAGGACCGTCCAACAATTTGTAGGCAAACTTATTTTTGTAGTACTCTATTGAGAGGTGGGCTCTCCAATCTTTCATGAGTGTGCATATGCCAGGTCCAACATCATTTTTGTGTTCCAGCCCATAACCTTGTAAGCTACTACTTAGCGACCTGAGGCTTATACTTCTATGAGTTGCCATGCAAATTACCTTGTTACATATGACCTCCATTTGCATGGTGTTTACTGTTAGCCCTGCTATGCAGCGCTGACTTTCTAATGTCAGAGAAAAGTTTGGTTTGTTTGGTGGTGTCTTCAAAGGGGCCCCTCATGGGTCATTTTCCCTTCTCCTCCTACCCCGCTTATTCTCCACCGCTTCTGTTTCCCTATTTGCCTCCTAAACCCGACAAAGTAACCCCTTTGACCTTAGCCCCAAGCGCAAAACCCCAAACCAGCCATAAAACCCTGCCATGTGTCTTCGTGCATTCGTAACTCGTCACTCGCATCCCCGTCGTTGATTACCCCCGCCAATCTAACGGCTCCCGTCGCACCCAATAAAGGTGACCCGCTCTACCACTCCCCACAACCAGATCATCTCCACCGAGATCTAACGGTCTTCGCTTTCATCGCACCGGAAATTTGATCAAGCGATAGCGCGCGATGAGAGCGGTTTTTCTCTCTCATCCGCTGCTATGTGTCGATCATTGAATGGAATCGCTTGGCCCCCGGCTTTTACCACGTAACGCCCAAAAGCGGTGCGATGAAAACCATTACCGCCCTCGTCCGTTAAACGTCGTGCGACTTCGACGCCCAATGACCATCCGATCTGTCCGCTGAAGATGTAACGGCCCTAACACACCCCGCTCCCACCTCGGCCTATAGCCTCCGCCGAACCATCTTCGTCGTCCATTTCCCTGATCTGACGGTCATTCTTCTTGCTCACCCAAATCGTCCATCTGCCCATGCATTCTACGTCCTCTGACCATTCTATTGCCCGAAGAAAGAGATGACCAGCTTGGCCATCATCAGTCACAGTCAGACCCCCAACAACCATATTTATCAGAAAGCATGGCCAAGGGAGAAAATGACATAACACGACCCTGTAACTGAAGTTATCAGTCATGGACTCCACCGGTACGAGCACTCCAACCGCCTAAAGGATAGCACAACACTTGAACAGATCAGATTCATCCACTGAATAAAGCAACCTCGACCAAAGACTCCACAGGCGATTAAATGCAGTTGGTGGTCAAATTATGACCCCTCCATACCTGAACGGCCAAAGTGCCCTAGTATTGTAAACTTATAAACATCCATAAGCAAGATGTAATCAGGGTTGGCATTTGATGTAAGGTTCAACTTTTGGAGACTGTAGACATTTTGTCACTTGCAACGTCTCATCTTCATTTTCAGCTAATGCAAGCTTCTTTTGTTGTTAACTGCTCACTGTCCATTTTCCTCTGATTCTAAGTTTGTGCCTGATATGCTGTTATTCTTGATTTTTTGATGTTCAACACTAGATAACTATCATCTTATCTCTGTGTTAGAATGTTGAATGTATCACTGAATAAGATATTTAGGTTTCTTTCTATCTAATACAGGAGAGTTGTCATCATGTCCTCGCATTAATATATTAGATTTACAGGTTTCTTTACTAGTTGCAGCCGACCATCACATGGTCTTATGTATCTGCTGGTGTGGTTAGTATTCTCCATATTCATCTAATATCTAAAACCGTGAGCATTGGTGGTCTAAAGCCTTGTAGTCTGGGGGTGTTCATGCATGTCTGGAGTAAACAGAGTAGAATTGGTTATCTGGCTTGAACCAAACAATCATTCCTTCCATTAAACCTGCAACAATAATTGAATTTATATGTTACCAGGCATCTCCGAGCTACAACCTAGGAGAGTTTCTTGGAATCCTAACATAAATTGGCGACGTTGCCGAAGAGAGGAGATTGAAGCTCAGCTTCCCTGGGAGAACGACACAGATCCAGCTTTGATGATAACAAAGTCTGGACACATTTTTGGTTGTAATCATCTATCTGGCGACTCTACTGAAGGACCAACCTTTTGGCGACTCCACATCACAGTTCTGGCTCAGTTTGTGAGGCACACTCAGAGGAATCCTCAGAAATCACCAGCTGACCTAGTGCCTGACCCTGAGAAGATTGTCAAGCAAAGCAAGATCTCACGAAAAGGAGCATTAGGATCAGGTAAGCCTAAACAACCTTATGTATCTCTGCAAGAAAGGCTTGTAACCGAGCATTCACATGTTGAAAATATTGAGCCTAGCACTATCAATGAAGAAATACTCTCAGAGATTCATAAAGCTCCTTGTTCAATAAGTTCCCCTTTGGATCTCAGTCCAAAGGAAACCTCCCTTCCAGTCCATCATATTCCTTCAGTCCTGTCAATCATTTCTCAACTCCCTACCTTTCAAACTGTCAGTATCCTTCCCTCTACCCTAGTCATGGCAGGCCCACAAGCACCTACCAAAATGGAAAGAATCATAGCTGCTAGGTATGCACCCCTGGTCCTACCTGTTCCTTTGAATCCCATGTCTACAGGAGAATATCAGAAATACATGCCTAAGTTTACTGGTACAGAGGGAGTAATAGCTGAAGGACACCTTGAGTCTTTTTATAGCTATGCTGATAACCTAGATATCAGTGAGGATGATGTGTGGATGAGAGTATTTGTCCAAAGCCTTGATGGAGAGGCTAGAAAATGGTTCAGAGAGCTAACCCCTAGGTCTATAGCAGACATTGAAGCATTAGATGATGTGTTTTTAAAGCATTGGGGAGATAAGAAAGACCTGCTATACTACCATACTGAGTTTGGCAACCTCAAAAGGGAAAATGGGGAGTCATTGTCTGATTTTAATAAAAGATTCAATCGTATGTATAGGAAGATACCAGTTGAAGTAATGCCTACCCCCACCTTTGCAAAACTCACCTATGCCAATGCCTTTGATTCTGATTTCTACTTGCTATTAAGAGAGAGAAGATGTGCTACTCTAGCTGAAATACAAGATGCAGCCTTGGAGGTGGAATCTAATATCATGGCTGCAGAAAAACTCAAAGGTAACGTTGATAGAAGAAGACAGAGGGGTGAACACTCATCATCTTCAGATCCCAAGATCGATAAAATGGCCAAGATGATAGAGTCATTGGCCTCTGCAATCTCCAAGCTGAGGGTTGAGCAACATTCAGGGAAAGGACGGACTCCTAATACATTTGCTCCTAGAAACCCAAATCCATATAGAAGAGCAAATGATTAGTCGCAGATTTTGCAAAGAAAAAAAGATGCAAATGAAGGCCAAAGGGTGAAGACCCTTTTTCAAAATACAGTCATGGAGGAGGAGCAACTTGAAGAAGATGATGAGATCCATGGTATGGAAGACAAGGGCAGTGCCCCTTTTTTAACCAAAGCTGCCTATGAGAAGTCATTATTCAATGGCCAAATCAACCAAGAGTGGGATAGAGGAGTTGTTCTGCAAACTGAAGATCAGCAGAGATATAATCTGAGGTCTTTGATGGATAATGTCCAAGTAGCTCCTACTCATAAATTTGTTGTCTTTGCAGGACAACAAGCTTATAAGCAGAAGCAACCAGCAGCAGATCCCATCATCCTCAAAGCTCCAGCCATAGAGGTAAGAAGCCTTGATAGGTCCCCTTCTTCTTTCAGTTTTCAATCAGAAAGTCAGAAGCCAAGAATACCCATGCCTCTGATTGAACCTGTGAAGAATGAGCCCCTCAAGAAATCTATCCTTGAGGATCTTGTGCCTAAAACCATCCAAGCTTCCACTGACTATGTGAATTTGCAAAATGATCAACCAGCTGTTATTCTCAGCCAAGTGAACAAAAAATGTGAAGTTAGCTCCCCATCATCTTATGTTCCTCTGTCTGTTCAAGATAAAATCCCTCATAATTGCCCCCTAGGCACTGGAGCCAACCATAATTCAATGCCCAAGGCTGACATGGATAAGCTTAGTCTTGATATTACGAAGCCTGCTCAGTTGGCCGCCACACGCTTGAAAAGGCAGTTTTCCAGACCACGAAGGAAGAAGGCCCACAGATTTGAGACACCTTCTTCGATGGGGCTTGTTCTAAGAAAGCTACAGGAGCAAGTGAAGTCTTTGTGTCCCCCACACAAGAATACATTGATTCACCATTTATATTAATCATTCAGGCCACAAATGACACAGTTGAGTACACAACAGCCCTTACTATTCAGCTGGTGTACAAAAGCTTCCACGAAAGACATCCAAGGATGAGAGCATACAGAGAGGGGGGTGAAATATAAACCATCTCTACCTGATAAGGTCAAATGCCCTAAACTTTTTGAGGTAGGTGATCAAATCAATAAGCTTTTGCAAGTCTGTGATGAATTGGCTGACATGCACATTGACCAAGAGAAATAAACCTTTCATAGAAAGGTAAAAAGGGTCAATTCTCGGTATGGTGACTATTTTCTCCAATGGGATGCACTGAAGGAAAGGCAGGGAGATCCTGGTAAATTCGATGCTCTATGGACAGGATCATTCGTCATCGCTCAGGTCCAGCGGAGCAATACTTTCATGCTGCAGCGTTTGGAAGGAGAAACAGTTTTTGATGGCCCAGTAAATGGGGGTTTTTGAAAGTTTATGTTAATTAGGGCCTTTAGGCCTCAGCATTGTAAATACGTTCTTTTTACAAGTTTTAGTGTAGGCTTAATTAGACTCCATGCCGAATGGAACACTAGGAAATATTGTTGATCTTGTTTTTGTATGAAAGGCAGTGGTCTACAGTTCTTGAAACCTCATAGGGAGGATTTCATCCCTAGAAGGAGCCAGTGTTAGCCTCGCTATGCAGTGTTGACTTTCTAATGTCAGAGAAAAGCTTGGTCTGTTTGGTGGTGTCTTCAAAGGGGCCCCTCATGGGTCATTTTCCCTTCTCCTCCTACCTCGCTTACTCTCAACCGCCTCTGTTTCCCTATTTGCCTCCTAAACCAGACAACGTAACCCCTTTGACCTTAGCCCCAAGCGCAAAACCCCAAACCATCCATAAAACCCTGCCATGTGCCTTCACGCGTTCGTAACTCGTCACGTCGCATCCCTGTCGTTGATTACCCTTGCCGATCCAACGGCTCCCGTCGCACTCGATAAAGGCGACCCACTCTACCACTCCCCACAGTCAGATCATCTCCGCCGAGATCTAACAGTCTTCGCTTTCATCGCGCTGGCAATTTGATCGAGCGATAGCGCGCGATGAGAGCGGTTTTTCTCTCTCATCCGCTGCTACGTGTCGATCATTGAATGGAATCGCTCGGCCCCGGGCTTTTACCACCTAATGCCCGAAAGCGGTGCGTGAAAGCCATTACCGCCCGACCAAACTGCCCTCGCTCGTTAAATGCCCGTGCGACTCCGATGCCCGATGACCGTCCGATCTGTCCGCTAAAGATCTAATGGCCCTAACACACCCCGCTCCCACCTTGGCTGATAGCCTCCACCGAACCATCTCCGCCATCCATTTCCCTGATCTGACGGTTATTCTTCTCGCTCACCCAAATCATCCACCAGCCCATGCATTCCATGTCCTCTGACCACTCTATTGCCCGAAGAAGGAGATGACCAGCTCAGCCATCATCAGTCACAGTTAGACCCCCAACAACCATATTTATCAGAAAGCATGGCCAAGGGAGAAAAGGACATAGCACGACTCTGTAATTGAAGTTATCAACCATGAACTCCACCAGTACGAGCACTCCAACCGCTTAAAGGACAGCAGCACCTAAACAGATCGGATTCATCCACTGAATCAAGCAACCTCGACCAGAGACTCCATCAAGCAGTTAAATATAGTTGGTGGTCAAATTATGACCCCTCCATACCTGAACGGCCAAAGTGCCCTAGTATTGTAAACTTATAAATATCCAGAAGCAAGATGTAATCAGGGTTGGAATTTGATGTCAGGTTCAACTTCTGGAGACTGTAGACATTTTGTCACTCGCAGCGTCTCATCTTCATTTTCAGCGAATGCAAGCTTCTTTTGCTATTAACTGCTCACTGTCCATTTTCCTCTGATTCTAAGCTTGTGCCTGATATGCTGTAATTCTTGATCTTTTGATGTTTAACACTAGATAATTGTCATCTTATCTTTGTGTTAGAATGTTGAATGTATCACTGAATAAGATATTCAGGTTTCTTTCTATCTAATGCAGGAGAGTTGTCGTCCTGTCCTCTCATTAATAGATTAGATTTACAGGTTTCTTTACTAGTTGCAACCGGCCATCACATGGTCTTGTATCTGCTGGTGTGGTTAATATTCTCCATATTCATCTAATATATAAAACCGTGAGCATTAGTGGTCTAAAGCCTTGTAGTCTGGGGGTGTTCATGAGTAGAAGTGGTTATCTGACTTGAACCAAACCATCATTCCTTCCATTAAACATGCAACAATAGTTGAATTTATATGTTACGAGGCATCTCTGAGCTACAACCTAGGAGAGTTTCTTGGAATCGTAACAATTACAATTCAGGGGCCACCATTGGTTGTTGAGATTTGTAGCTTGGTAGCTACTCCAAGCTCTAAGGTTTGGGGATTGGAGGTTGGAGCGCCACAAAAGCACTTGTGGTTGTGAAACACAAGCTTGTGGGCTTTGCACTCGAGTATATGGGTGTGAATACATGATGATATTTCTACATGTGATTATTTGAGTTGATAGAGGATTATGAGAGTAACCAGATGCAATGAAAATCACTCGAATTTGAGTTGTTGAAGTGAAGATATGATTTTTTGAAGTTAGAGTGTGGGTTTGTGGCTCATGTTTGAGGTCAGCTAGAGTCATAATAGGTCTTATGACAACTGGACAAGTCCACTAAGAAAGCTACATGAGTTAGTATAAATTAGACTTGTGTGGGGGGCATAAATGATATCCTTAATGCATCAATCATCAAGGAATAGCTCTGAAATAGGGCAATGAAGGAGGCAACTAGGATGCAAGGGCTAGAGCACATGTTTTAGGGTTGATACTATTGATTTGGTGCTAGTTTCTTTGGGAGAAAGAGTCGCAACTCTAAGGCACCTTGCATGGAGGCAAGAAGGATGATTTTGGGGCAGTTTATCTCCTAAATATAGTGTGAGTTCCTTGCAGGTCCTAATTGCAGTCCAAAGGTAAGTTTTAGGGTGATTTTTGTGCATATTTGTGTGGTGTATCCTTGTTGCGGGCTGGCCGAAAACTGTTGTAGCAAACAAAAAGTGTTTGGGGATGGTTTGGGGGTCGTGAGGCCTTGTGGAGAAGGCTTTCTCTAGGCCGCAACCTCTAAGAAGGTCAACACAACTTGTACATGGGTTAAGAAGGCTTTAACAACGATTTTCCTTGTGCCTGGAGGTAACCCTAGTTTTTTGTAGAAGTATGAGATAATTCAGAGCCTTGTGGAGGTGCCCAAGGTGTCTTGGACAAGGGAGAGTAGTGGTTTAGGGTTGTTGGTGTGCCCTAACCAGCATTATGCATGCACAAAAATCAAGGACAAAAGGCAACAACAATATTGTTGCAAATGGTCTCTTAATGATGGGAAAATGGTAGTTGGATGGGTGTCCAACGGTTGTACAGTTGGTGAAGTTTGTGTTACCACTCAAGCTAGCAGGGGTCCTAATAGGGGATCCTATAGAGCAACTACTAGGTCGAGAGCAACTACTAGTTCAAGGGCAACAATGGAGTGATAGCCTACTGTCACCTCAGCTAAGACTCCCTACTCTTTACAGACTTTCACCGATGGGAGGAGTCTTTGTATGTGAGGAATCACTAGAATAGATATTGTCAATGAAAAGGTAAGGAAGCGATTCTTGAGCCTATTCGCAAGAGAGACTCAATTAAATGGGTTGTTTGCTTTAGAAGCAACGTAATGGGCTTTCTAAGAACGGCTAAGAGGGCTTTTGAGGACAGGGTTTGGGAGCATGCTTTGTTAAGGAAGCCCCTAGTCTCAAAAGGCCATGCTTGGCTTCTAAGTGATCTCTATGGAATTGGAGTCAACAAGTTGCGAGACCACCAAGGGTCAAGTGGACCTGAAATTAGGTCAAGGATATGGAGTTGATCAATCAAGGATGTACTTGACCTAATTGGGGAAAAGAAGAGGATCAAAGAAATAATCTTGCTTTGATGATTTAATGCTATGATCCTAATGAGGTTATTAGACAATGGGAAACCAAGGGCAAGAATTGATCTTCAAGTTAGGGCATGAAATATTTCAAGATCCCGCCGTCGGAATCTCATGAAATTTGGAAGACTTCTTGAAGACACACCAATGCAATTGTGGGCAAGAGATCAAATTCTTTTAATGGCTAAATTGTGAGAAAACTGATGCCCTAGGTGACCTATGGAGGCTAGACCTAGGAAAAGAGGGGAATGTGAGAGGAATTATCTTTGAAAATGATCACCTATGGAAGGATCAGTGCCTAATCATTTGGGAAAGATGGAGTCAAGATGAAATTAGTGATTTAGAGGAACTACACCCAATCAAGGAGCCTCTTAGATGCATTCACATGGCAATTAGGCCATGAGAGCAGATGCTAGAAGAATTTATATTTCAATTTGCAATAATTGATGACTTGTGAAGATATGTTTAATATAAACAATCTCTAGGAACATTCACCCTTTCACACATGATACATGAGATGATGCAATGCTACAAAAGACTAAATTTCCACAATTTGACATAAGAATAGTAGTAAATTTCAGATCTAGTAGAGCGAAAATCCCAACAACATCAATGTATTAAAGCAAATAATAAGAATAGACATGAAAATATTACTTACATGTGCAAAGAGGATATCCAATCAACAAAATTATGCCAATAATGAAGCTCCAAGACAAGAGAGAGATATCCAAACATCAAATTCATCCATTACATCCAAAATCCTCCTCCAAAAGGGATAGCGAAAATCTCACAAGAGATAAGAACCTAGTCCAAATGATGATAATCAAAATGAAACATCTCACTTCTATTTATACACTCTCTAATGAATTCGATTTAGCTAAATTGGCCTAATTGTGCCCTTAAAATAAAATAACGTGCATAATAACAATAATTTTGGTGACAAACCCACCAAATAGCTCAATAACATAATGAGAAGCCTCTCAAGAGGGTCGAATGATGAAAAAAGTGAGTCGTTGGGACTTTGAGGAGGCCTAATGAAGTCCAAGGGGTGCCATGATGAAGAACTAGACTCCAAACATAGTGGAAAAGGGGTTGGCCCCTTGTTTTCCAAGCAAGAACCTCTCGTGCTCCCAAGTGGGTGTAGGGGGGCACAAGGACATCCTCATGAGTCTCCAAGTGAATCGAAAATGCCTGTAGACCATCTATAAGGGATAAGATGATGATATAAGCCCTCCTCTGCAGTGGGAGACATCTTTTGGACCCTGGAACATCTGCCAAGTGTATGGTGCAAGTGTGGAGCCGACTGGGCATGGTGAACCAGGTGCATCATCCTCATCCCAAAAGGTCGAACACGAGCAATCAATGAGTGGTGATGGGGATCCATGAAGTACGCTCTGCTATGGTGGAGGCCCATGGCTCTCAATGCTCACCCTACAATTGCCAATGTGGCCCTCTGGAGGGCTAGGACCCCGTATAGGGATACCAAGCCCCAAATGGAGACCCACCTGCAATCTTGCATAAGATCCAATGTGTCCCCTTACCCTCCAATACAATAAATCATTAGACTAATCAAGTAAAAGAGCTTACCAGTCATGCGATCACTGGGGCACTTCATGGTGGCATGCCCTTCCACAGTGGGCTTTGGCATGTACAAGTGTCTCCAAGCTCAATAGGGGGTTAACTAAGGACCTTATTAGGCGGTTTCAACCTCTAAAGGGGGTGATATGTCCATGGTACATCCATCAAATGGTAGGTGGAAGAGTATATAATAATGGAGCGGAGTGGGGATCAGGGGAAACATCTAAATTACATGTCATGGTACAAGGGTAGCTGTAATAGGGGAAGCCCACACCTAGATATATGAGTGGAGGAGAGAGCAAATCGTGGTACATGAGTTACCCCAACCTGTTTTTCCACCCTTCATATGCCTTTTGCCTTTGATTGATTTTTTCTTCATAACTGCTCAAGGCTCCAGGGGATGAGAGCATGATGTATAATATGTAGCAATGGATACCCCCTTAAGGTGAGGTAATTCATTGCCCACCATGGGTTGGGACAATCATGGGTTTGTTAATGATGGAGGGGAATCATTTAGGGCCCATAGGAACCAGGGTGATGGCCATGTGTAAGGGTAGAGCTCATGTCTGGCTTTTGCCCACGTGCTAAATTTGTATGTCCTGGCCATCTTTTGCATTTTGTGGTACATTTCCTGTTGAGTGGCCAAATTATGAATTTTTTTTTTTTTTTTTAGTTGCATCAACCTCTTGGGTATCGTTTCAAGCCCGACCCAAGGTGTGGAAAAGGGGAAGGGGAGGCTAACATTATGTGGAGTCAGTGGAGACATGTGGACCCAGATGGGAAAATAGATGAACGAGGCTAAAATGAGTGGAAGAGGAGTGATGTAGGTGGTATCAGGAAGTGGGACCACGTAACCAAAATCGAGATTTCCTATGTAGTGCCAACCCTTAAGCCAATGGCCAGTAAAGGGGATCCCACGGGATTAGGATACAAGGGTAACCACATAATCGAGCAGTGGAGACAAGAATATAGACCTAACTGACTCTTTCCGTCGAATCCCCCCACCAATCCATGTCCAAAAGTGCCCATGAAAAGTAAACAAAATTACTCAACCAAACCAATGAAAAGTCATACCTTTGGGGTCAGGAGGCCCACCTTCAAACATACAATCATGACAAGTGGTCGAGGGAGCACATGGTTGGCTCAGGTGGCGAAGACAATGTCATATTGAGCTATCTGGTGGTTGTAAGGGGCTATTGGCTGCTAGCTGATGACAATCTAGGAGAAAAAAATTCTCCTATATACACTACCCACAGGTGGTGGGTAACATTTGGCTCCAACTGGGACATGATATCTCAGGATGTGCGCGACGCTACTCGAATGGGAGGTCATGAGAACACCAACAATCTCTTGGTACCATCGACTTATTACCTGCACACATCAAAGACCAAGCACATGGGGAAACATGTTTTTGTGGTGTCTTATGATCACCCATGCTTAGTATTGAGCTGTAAAAATCAATATGAAAGTAAAAATATGCAAGTCGAATCTAAATGCAGCTAATCCACAATGAAAAATGCCATATGATGTTAGTATTAATGAGAAAATCAACATACAATGCATCCTACTCTAACATGCATATAATACAATGTCAAGTATCAAGGAAAGGGGTGATATGACTTGACTTGTTGCGGCCAAAATTCGTTGTTGAATTTAGCAATGTATAATCCTCCCCAACTTTCCCATGAATCTTGACAAGCATTAGATTTTTATCACCAAGACCACATCCCCAACCTTGTATTCCCTTTTAGGCTTCCACCTTTTGCTCGCTTTGTGAATTGGTCGCTTGAGAATACAAACTTCTTGTGAAGGGAGAACAGGGGAAGGCTTTTATATCTCATGTGTTTTGTAATATGGAATCGGTCCTGGCTTAACCACATTAGTGTAGACAAGCTCCCTATAAATAATGAAGGGGGTTCCATCAGATTGCAGAATGGTGGCGTATGATAGGTCCATTTGGAGATGACCTCCAACAATGGCTCCCCATTTCCTTGATAACAACATCCCCCAAACATCAGGGATATCTATGACCACAACATCCATAAGTAATGATATATTAGGGTTCATATCCAAGGAAACCTTAAGATCTTTTATGAGGCTTTCTACTTCTACGGGTTTGGAGTTAAAACCACACAATTTTATACATTTGAGTAATGCTAAGACCCAATTGCTTCATGACCTTTAATGACATGATGTTTGCAGAAGCCCCTGAGTCCAACATACAACTATGTAACATAAGGTCATTGATGGCTAAGATAAGCATGAATGGATCATGTCCTGAGTTTAAGTCGGGAAGGCGAATGTTTTGCAAGTCTTCGGGTAATTCTTCCTCTTCAAAGCCCATGGATTTCTTGATTTGCCATTGTTGTCAGGGAAGTTTTGCAATCTCTTTTAATGGAATTGGCACAATCATTTCCCTTATAGCAGTCTCTAGATCAATGTTAAGTCCAATCTCTTTGCCCTTATCCTTTTTCTTGATGGTCTCTTTCTTTTGAGGATTCTTTTTGGGATTGGATTTCTTCGGAGCATCCTTTTTAAGGGGATCTTTAGGGAGAGGTTCTTTAGGAGGGACCTGCTTGGGAATTGAGTCGTCTTTGTTGGGCTCCTTGGAGGTTGTGGGGTCTTTATTGGTGTCCTTTCGTGAGTATTCGGACCCCTTGAATCTTCCACCATCATTAGCGTTAAGGATTAGCTCTTCTTTTTCTTCTTTGATAATGACCTCACTGATGGGAGGATGAATATATGAACCCCCTAGCAAAATGTTGAAGGCTTCAGATTCTACAAGGTTAGCTTTCTCATCTACTTCTTCGTCATCACTATCATCCTCATCACTTTGCTCCTTCAGAAGATGAATCTTGTTCAACAACATTTGTTGGAGCCAAAGTATTGGGGACTTGAGATGAGCATGGCTTGTCCTCTTCATTTTGCTTCTTAGGAAGATGCTTCCCTTTTCGGATATAGCTAGATTTTTGGGCCCTTTCCAAAGCAGTGAGCTTGTTCATGTAGAGCCTATCTCGTGGGTTCGTTTCTTCGCTGAGATTTTCCATTTTCTTGAGAAGTACCAGAAGGGTTTCTTCATGTTGATCTTCGGATTTTCCCTCCTTGACCTTCGCTTTAGCCTTGGGGTGGTCATTAGCATTCATTTTGGAAATTCATAAGTTTTCCTCGACTTCCATTGTTATATCTTTAGCCTCAGTCAAGGTGGAAGGTTTCTTGTCCCTTAATGCATGGGTTAGGTGGCCACCCACGACTTTGATGAATTTGTCAAGAATGTTAACATCAGGGGGCTTCAAATGGTCGGGGATATCCCTAACTACCTTATAAAAATTTTGGATGAATTCCCAGATGTCTTCCCTTCCCCTACTTACTTATAGAAATTCTCAATGTTGAAGGTTCCTTGTGCATTACATGACCATCTTCTCATGAACATGTCCTCAAATTAGTCAGAGTCATCTATGCATGATGGGGGGAGACTAAGGTACCATTCCCTTGTTTGTCCTTCAAGAGACAAAGCAAAAGGTATCATGATCCTATCTTCATCAAATATGAACCTAGGAGACATATTCCAATAGAATTCTTCGACGAATTCACGAGCACTTATGGTAACATCACCTTTGAACTTGGGGAGCCAGTTATTGTATTTCTCAGGTGAAGGTTTGGGGTCATCACTCAATTTCAAAGCGGCAAAGACATTGACCAAATGCCTTTCACTTTTGGTCATTTTGGGTTGGTCTTGTTTTGGGTCAGTGCTAGAACTAGTTTCCATCTTTGGGGTAGGTTCACTGACCTTTTCAAATTTAGGGAGAAGGGTGGTTCTAACAGGTGATGGAGTTTGTTCTCCCCTTCTTGCAGTGGCCTTAGTTAGAGGAGGAATGTTGTCACCTTCAAGCAAACTGGGGGTTTGGACAATGAATGGAGTTGCCAAGGAATATTTGAAGTGTTGTCAATGAATCAATTCCTCAATGGTTCACTAGGGAGGTGGACGTGTTTCCTCCCCAGAAACGACACCAAAAATGTTACTACTCAAACTAGCAAGGGTCCTGGGAGAGGATCTTATAGAGCAACTACTAGGTCGAGGGCAACAATGGAGCGATAACCCACTATCACCTCAGCTAAGGCTCTCTGCTCTTTATGGACTTTCACTAATGGGAGGAGTCTTGGTATGTGAGGAATCACTAGAATAGATATAGTCAATGATAAGATAAGAAAGTGATTCCTAAGCCTATTCACAAGAAAGACATAATTAAATGGGTTGCTTGCTTTAGAAGCAAGGTGATGGGCTCTCCAGGAAGGGTTAAGAGGGCTTTTGAGGATAGGGATTGGGAGTATGCTTTGTTAAGGAAGCCCCTCGTCTTAAAAGGCCTTATGAATGCTTGGTTTCTAAGTGATCTTTTTGGAATTGGAGTCAACAAGTTGCGAGACCACCAAGGGCCAAGTGGACCTGAAATTAGGTCAAGGATATGGAGTTGATCAATCAAGGATGTACTTGACCTAATTGGGGAAAAGAAGAGGATCAAAGAAAGAATATTGCTTTGATAATTTAGTGCTATGATGCCAATGAGGTTACTAGCCAACGGGAAACCAAGGTCTCGTGGAATTTGAAGGGCTTTTTGAGAACACACCACTACAGTTGTGGGCAAGAGATCAAATTCTTTTGTTGGCTAAATCGTGAGAAAATTGATGCCCTAGGTAACCTATGGACATTGGACTTAGGAAAAGAGGGGAAGGTTACAGGAATTCTCATTGAAAATGATCACCTATGGAAGGATCAATGCCTAATCCTTTGGGGAGATGGAGTCAAGATGAAATTTATGATTTAGAGGAACTACACCCAATCAAGGAGCCTCATATACAACTTCGCATGGCAATTAGGGCATGAGAGTAGCTACTAGAATAATTTTTACTTCAATTTGCAATAATTGATGACTTATCAAGATATGTTTAAAATAAACAATATCTAGGAACATTCACCCTTTCACACATGATACATGAGATGATACAATGCTACAAAAGACTAAAATTCCACAATTACGCATAAGAATAGTATATTTCAGATCTAGTATAACGAAAATCCCAGCAACATCAATGTATTAAAGCAAATAACAAGAATATACATGAAAAGATTACTTACACGTGCAAAGAGTATATCTAATCACCAAAATTATGCTAATAATGAAGCTCCAAGACAAGAGAGAAATATCTAAACATCAAAACTCATCCATTACATCCAAAATCCTTCTCCAAAAGGGATAGCGAAAATCTCACAAGAGATAAGAACCCAATCCAAGTGATGATCATCAAAATGAATCATCTCACTTCTATTTATACACTCTCTAATGAATTTGATTTAGCTTTGGCCAAATTGAGCCCCTAAAATAAAATAATGTGCATAATAAAAATAATTTTGGTGACAAGCCCGCCAAATAGCTCATAACATAATAAGAAGCATCTCAAGAGGGTCGAATGATGAACAAAGTGAATTGTTGGGCTTTTGAGGAGGTGTAATGAAGTCCAAGGGGTGTCATGATGAAGAACTAGACAACAAACATAGTGAGCAAGGGATTGGTCCCTTGTTTTTCAAAGCAAGAAACTGTGGTGTTCCCAAGTGGGTGTAAGGTGGCACAAGGACATCCTCATGGGTCTCTAAGTGGATCGAAAGTGCCTGTAGACCATCACTAAGGACTAGGATGATGATATAAGCCCTCCCTCTGCAACGAGAGACATCCTATGCACTCTGGAACATTTTCCAAGTGTATGGTGCAAGTTTGGAGCCCACTGGGCATGGTGAACCAAGTGCATCATCCTCATCCCAAAAGGTGGAGCACAAGCAATCAATGAGTGGTGTTGGGGATCCATGAAGTATGCCTATGGTGGAGGCCCATGACTCTCAATGCTCACCCTACAAGTGCCAATGTGGTCCTCTGGATGGCTGGGACCCCATATAGGGAGACCAAGCCCCAAATGGAGACCCAACTACAATCCTGAATAAGATCTAATGTGTCCCTTTTTCCTCCAATACAACAAATCATTAGAGTAATAAAGTAAAAGAGCTTACAAGTCATGGGATCAATGGGGCACTTCATGGTAGCATGCCTTTCCATAGTGGGCTTTGGCATGTACAAGTGTCTCCAAGCTTAATAGGTGGTTAACCAAGGACGCTATTAAGTGGTTTCAACCTCTAAAGAGGGTGACATGTCCATGGTACATCCCTCAAATGGTAGGTGACAGATGATATAATAATGGAGCAGAGTGGGGATCAGGGGAAACATCTAGACCACGTGTCACGGTACAAGGGTAGTTGTATTAGGATTAGCCAACACCTGGGTATATGAGTGAAGGAGGGAGTAAATTGTGGTACATGAGTTACCTCGGCCTTTGTTTTTCCGTCTTTCTTCATATGCCTTTTGCCTTTGACTGATTTTTCTTCATAATTGCTCGGGACTCCAGGGGATGAGAGCATGATGTGTAATATGTAGCAATGGATATCCCCTTAAGGTGGGGTAGTTCATTGTCCACCAGAGGTTGGGACAATCATGGGTTCCTTAATAATGGAGGGGGACTCATTTGGGGCCCATAGAAACCAAGGTGATGGCCATGGGTAAGGAGTCGAGCTCATGTTTGGCTTTGCCCACGTGCTAGATTTATATGTCCCGACCATATTTTGCATTTTGTGGTACATTTCCTGTTGAGAGTGGCAAAATTATGCCTTTTCTTTTCTTTTTAGTTGCACCAACCTCTGGGGCATCGTTTCAGACCCGACCCAAGGTGTGGACAAGGGGAAGGGGAGGTTAACCCTATGTGGACCCAGTGGAGACATGTGGACCCGGATGGGAAAATAGATGAACAAGGTTAAAATGAGTGGAAGGGGAGTGATGTAAGTGGTATCAGAAAGCAAGACCATGCAACCAAAATTGGGATTTCCTATGTAGTGCCAACCCTGAATCTAATGGCTAGTAAAAGAGATCCCACATGATTAGGATACAAGGGTAACTACGGAATCGGGCAGTGGAGACAAGAATATAGACCCAACCCACTATTTTCGTCAAATCCTCCCACTAATCCATGACCAAAAGTGCACATGAAAAGTAAACAAAATTACTCAACCAAACTAATGAAAAGTCATACCTTTAGGGTCAGGAGGCCCACCTTCAAACATACAATCATGACAAGTGGTCAAGGGACCACATGGCTGGCTTAGGTGGCAAAGACAATGGCATATTGAGCTATCTAGTGGTTGCAAGGGGCTAATGGTTGTCGGTTGAGGATCATCTAGGAGAAAAAAAATCTCCTATATATACCACCAATAGGTGGTAGGTAATAGTTCGTTAGCAGCCAAGAGGAAGGGTGATCCTAGATTTGGATGTCCTATGACTGCATCAAGGAAGTTGTACGTTGCTCCACCATCAATCAATGCTACGATTCGTTGTCCTCATATGACACCCTTGATTTTGTAAGTGTGATATTTAATGACCCTTGAGGGGTGGTGACAATGCCTCCTTCAATTTCTAGGCGTGGCTTCTTGTCTCCCTTCACCTCTTCTAGGGGTAGTACTTCTTCGGAAATGCTAGGCCCCTTGCTTGGTGTCGGTGTCATTTTCATTGTCGCTATTAAACACTACTTCAATGTAGTGAATCTTTCCCTTTCCCAAACATCAATGACCAAGTTCCCACGACTCTTTGCAAGTGAAACAAAGCTTCTTTCTAATTTGTTTCGAGTTTCTTCATCCAACTGATCCTTCTTGGTTTCATCATTCTGACATGCCTTCTTGTCCTTGTCCTTCGGAGGAATTTGTTGTATGGTGCTGCACCTTCCATATCTCAATTCTTGGTGATAGCCTGCAACAATGTGGTAGGTTTGAAGACCTTGAGCCACTCGTGCAATGGTTCAACTAGACATTCTGCAAAGAGCATAACCAGCCTCTGTTTAGAAATATTGTCCCCATGACTACTAGCTGTTGGAATTCTGAGATGTAGGACTCAGTGGTGCTAACTCTCTAAAGTGTATATTAGGATCCTCTCAATTAAAATGCTCTACTAATCGTTGAGTGAAGTCCACAAATGAGGTTATGCTAGAGTACTCCAATGTGACTAGTCCATGATACCACCATTCACATGCCTCCTCTTCCAAGTGTAATGTGGCAATTTGATAGCGTCTTCTTCCAACATGGGATTAAGTCGGAAGTAGGTATCCAACTTTTGAATCCAAGCCCTTGTTGAGCATTTAGATAATCCATCAAAAGAGGAGATGGATAGCTTTCCTACCTTGCACATCAGATCCTGATTATGTTGCCCCTTAGGTCTATTCTTGTATTTGATAATGCTACATTCTTGAAAAGATATGGTGGCTCATGTATTTTATTTCAGTGCCGCATACTATCGAAAGTATTCAATTAAAGAGTCCATTCTGCTTTGTTGCTCCTTGGGTTGCCATTAGCTGATCATCTAAAAATCGAGGAAGTAAGGGTCTATGATTACTTACATTGATTTCCCTAGCATTATACTGTACAAAAGTGTTGAAGGGGCCAAGATTATGGTTGTTGATCCCTTCAACACTAGCCCTGTTAGTAACATTCAAACCATTAGCAACCTTGTCACTCAAATTGTTTATGGTTTGGATGTGTTGCGCCATTTGTTGTTGAACCTGGGCTATTTGCTGCTGCCCTTGCACTAGAAAATTGGTTATTTCTGTTTGCCCATGGATTAACACATGCAAGAGGCCATTAGTATCCAGTCCTCGTCCTTCCCTATTCCCATGGCTAACCTACGGATAATTCTTTTCTTTCTGCCTATAACATTACGTGTATCTTCTAGAAGCATACAGGGTTCATACACTCACAAGTTTGAAGGATGCACAACCCTGATACCACTGTAATATCCCAATGAGAATTTTGCCCTTTGGGTTCTAATTTTGTCTGGGGTTTCCAACAAATTGGAGAGATAATTATGCAACAAACGTGCACATTCGTATACCAATGGACTGTTTTTCTATGTAATGCGCAAATATACAAAATTTCAACAGCAATTATGGTTCCACCACAAACACCATAAAACAGGGTTGTCTGCCCAAATTACCATCAACTTATCCAACCAGTAATCTACCAATATAAAACTGATTTGCGATGTCAGTGATTTAGTCAACCAACATTCAACTGTAACTTATACTAGTATTAAGCAATCCAATTGTTACTGTTCCGAGCTTATTGCAACAGAAGTCCGAACCTTCTCCCGGTGATTAGTCGCAGCCCTTAAATACCTCTGTGTAGGACGCCTTGCCTCCAAACCTTCACGTCAACACTAAGCAGAGAACCTTCGATGCTTGACTGCATCTGGACAGATGATAGAAAGGACTTCGCTAGTCTGGATAACATCTTTGTTGGCCTCAGATTGGCTTTGGTGCCTCAGATACGATGCTGCTTTTCCTTCAACAATTTGGGCTTCACTGTGGGCAATCACAGAAGGATTAACTTACCGCCCAGCCTTGTAGCGATCAGGTTCTCCTTTGAATGAAACTCACACACCAACTAGACACCACAATGAACTTCAATATTAGCATGGACTATTACTTGACCAGAAGTTCCGTAGCCCATAAGATAAGGGCTCTTAATATGCATGCGGTGCCGCAAAGAGAGTCTTCCACAGCCTCTGTTATAAGCCGCCATACCACAATTCCTTCCATCAACCTCAGACAGAAAACCCTTGCTCGCTTAACCGGGGACTCGGTGGCTGCACAGACCACAGGAAATGAGCTTCACTGCCTAAATAAGAGCCTCGCTGACTTCTGTTTGCCCGCGTTGCCTCACAGGAAACCACAGAGGAACCACTGCTTCAGAAAACTCTTCAATTGGAACTGTAGGGAAGATGTTACCTGCCTTAAAACGGAGCCTATTGATCAATCAGAGAATTTTCTACTCGCTGGATAGACAGATCCGAGTTATTCCAAGAGATCAAGTTGTAACAGAACAGGGAAAGGGAGAGCTAGATAAAGTGGGATCACCTCCACCGAAACTAGACAAAGAAAATTGGGTCTTAAAACCATTGTAGCTTCAGGTTCAAAGAAAACAGAGAGAATCCCATTCAATTTCATGATGAGAAAATGATTCCACCACTCTTTGATTTATAGATTCCTCATAGGGTTTCTCATGTGAGGGGTTACAAGTGGAACTACTAAATTGGGCTTTTTGCACCAACTACCCCAAAATTTATACAATGTTGCCCTAAAACATTGGATAATAGGTTTCCCCTTTATCAATAACTATAGCCTACGATGTTGGATAGGCTAGTTGTCCTCTCTTGGGCAATTATTACATAGAGGAAATTACAAGACTTGATCTCAACTGCATTTTCACAAGAGCGAGCAATGCTATTATTCGTGCTGAAATTCACTTTACCAGGTCAAATCTTAATATATTTCAAAATTTTACACAGTTTGTCTCTAGAAAAATCAAGCAACATTATGACTAACTGTGAAAACCTACACACTCAAATCATATCTACTTGTTTAGAGGGAAACTCCACATGCTACTCGAATATTCCAAATCTCCATACTTTATTTGGTTCCCCTGCATAATCAAGGATGAGCTTGAGAACATAAAACGCATTGCGTTCAGTTATATTGACCAACATTTATGAGTTGCTGTTATATTTATTATGAAACATAGGCTGAAAATTTCCGTGCACAGTTCAGGTATTAACGTGATGAATCTGTTTTTGTGGAATTCAATGCAGCATTTGAGCAGAATGCAGATGGTAGAGTTCAATGCAACGCACTGCAATGGGGATGTCAGGCATGAATGTGATTTCAGGCAATCACTTCAATCGATTCTTTATACATTCAGATCCTGAATCATAGTAAGTTCTGAATATGCAGAGCAGAATTGGGACAACAAAATACAAACAAAGCTTCAAAGGAACTGCAATCACAAGTTGCGGACATTTAAGGTTCTGAGCTTTCCTTTTCAGTGTGGCAAGCTGGTCCTGAGTGTTGGATTATCATGTATTCTCCTCTCCTTGGGTATTCATCAGAATCGAAATGTAGACAATTCCTACGTATGTAGGTAAATTTTACAGGTACAACATACAACATTGTATATACTACTTTATGTTCCATATTCTTAATTGACTTTTGACGAGAAAAAATCTCCTCTAAATGTACATGTCATCATATCATTATCTTGATTGTATGAGGGAAAATTATACAATTTCTGCATTGACAAACACAATTTTTCTTTACGTCCACGCTTTGCATGGAGGGAAATTGCTAATTTATATTCATTACAGACAAAAGAGTCATTAAAGTTGGTAATATTGTTTAAATTCACAATTTTTTTGTTAATTGAGTTTATCTCGGATAATTGGAACTTGGAAGGAATGATTAGGATCCTTCCCACACAATTTTAATTCTTGAGAGTGATATAATAAGCTTTGTGTATTAACTTCAAGCCTTATTATTGAAAATTAATAATCTCTCAAAGACCAAACATGTCTATTCTTCATATAAAATATAAAAAATTAGAAAAAAAAATGATTTTCCAAATTTTTCTCAGTTATTCCCCAAACTAAGAAATCACCCAAAATCACAAATTTTTGAGCAAGTGAAAAGATCATCAAGGTGCAAAAAAATATGTTAATTAAAAAAAATGAAAAATGAAAAAACTAAAACATGCAAACCAATTTTTGACCAGAGTCCATTTTTTTTATCTGAGTTAATCCCGGGCCATCTAATCTTTTTCAGCATCGCCGTACATTGTCCTACAAATGAACCAAAAGACATTCACACACTCATGGGACAAAACACCAAGGACCCTTGATCAATGTTACTAATAAAGAAAGAAAAATACTGACAGTGATATATCATATCACGATTAGGCCCCAGGGTCCGTTTCTATATTGGGAAATGGGTGTTTGAGAAACACACTTGACATGGGGCACTCAGATCTTCTTCTTTTTTCTTTCTTTCCGGTTAAGTCTCATTTCTATGTGTTTGATCATTTTTTTTTGGAAACTGATGATTTGACTAGTCTTAAAATTGGCCAAAACCCCAGAGCCAAGTTTCATAGACAAAGCTCTCCTCATTTCCATGTATTTTGATTTTTTTTGGAAAACTGATGATTTGACTAGTCTTAAAATTGGCCAAAACCCCAAAGCTAAGTTTCATGGACAAAACTCTCCTCACAAAGATGGAACTCAGACTTCTGACATAATTCCAACCAGATTTAGAGCCAAAATTGCCCAGTAAAACAACTCAATTTGAATAGCAAGGAACTTTCAGTAGTACATATCCCACACTCTCTTAACCAAGTGATAAGTATTTAGAAGTATCGAATTAAGCAGAATATACATACTTTACTGGTTCTGTCGCAGACAAGATTAGAGTACACTCGCTTTGTGCTTGCCGTTCAAAGTATCCAAAACTACATAGGGCTTTTCTACTAAATATCTTCACACTAAAAGTGATTTTCATGGAACTCTCAATTTTGAGATCGATGATGCATTATCGACTGTTTGTCGAAATTACTGAACAAAATTGATACCAAAATAGAAAAGAGTTTTATTGTAAAATACAAGAAGAAATAAAATGCCTGGGAGCACATCATTGCCACATTATGCATGATGCTCTCAAAATTGGGACAAAGTGTGTTTGGCTTAAATCCCACATAGTACATTCTACCACGGATTTTAAAGTTGTCTCCACCCTGTTCAAAGATTGCACAGTAATGACCTCCAGCACCAATCACGGATGGTATTAAGCCAAAGACCTAAGCAGTTTAACATCTATCTAAGCGAAAGAAAGACATTATCAAAAACATTTGAACATTTGACTTGAAAGTTGCACATGAAGTTGAAAGGAAAAAATTGCAGACTTGAATGACATTATGAGAAGTTTAAAAAACAACAATTACGTGTGTATACAACCCAGCTCAATCGACATTTGTCCAAATAGGGAACAGTGTAGGTCGTTAGTCTTATAAGATGACAAGAAAAGTTGCACAGACTCTTAATTAAGTAGAGATGTTAACATGAAATCACTGAGATAATGAAATATTACAAAATATTACAAGGATACATGCTTAACAAGCAACTTGTGAAATGCAGAATCTCAATGGCAAAACTTCTGGTCATGGGATATGAAGGAAAGTTTCGTTTTATTCCAAAAACTACCCTCAGCAGCAAAAGAAGTACCTGATAAATTGGGCTGTCTACATTCTTGATTAGGTCGGAAGTCTTGCCTCTCAGTTTTGATGGGGGAGAATTGTTTCTGCTGTTATTTCAGGTCTACAGTTGTAAACAATAAAGAAACGAGGGAAACAAATCATGAGGCCTATGGAATGTCCCCCTTATTTTGTATTAAAGGTACTGCAAGTGCTGTTCAAGAAATCTTATGCTATGAACGCTTCATTAGGCTTGGATCTTTTTTGAGATTTGGCTATCATTTGGTGAATCTTCCCTTATGTCCTTTGCCAATGGGTAATTAGTTGGTCTTCGACAAATTTTAAAGAATTTATGCAGTTAAAAATATTTTTGAGTGATCTATTTCTCCTTAAACTCTGTACTGGTCACTGATCTTTTTGTTTACCATTTTGAGTCCATGAAACTCGTTGCTAGGGCTTAATCTTAACTCTGTCATTTTATGTACCCTCGTTTTCTCAGTGACTTGGGAAGAGTGCCCTGTCTAACAAGAAATGTCAAACTTCTGCAGCTAGGACAAAAGTGCCAAACCAAAAAGCTTTTGGACCAGGAGTTTGGCACAAGAGCAATATTTCAGATCTGAAAGTTCCTTGATATTTAAATAGCAATAGGGACATGTTATGTTTTTTTCCTTGTTGGCTATTTAACTGGAAATTAAAACTCCTTATGCAGAATCTCGTACCATAGAACTGTTCCAGCCACGGCACAGTATTCTAGTTCTAACTCCCCAATATAGATGGGAAAAGCACCATCTCTCATTCATGGGAACAACTAAACAGAAGCCTTGTTTCCGGCTTCTTAATAAAAAAAGGACAATTAATGGTAGCATTTGAAAGGCAAATGATTAATATGGCAGGCATGTAGGAATACCTATAAATCTAGATACAATTTTTAAATAGTAGCTGTTTATTCATGATCTTGTAAAGGCTAGAGAAGAAAGACTTGAAGATATTAAGAGAATGAAACTTCCAACAATGAATAATTAAATTTCCTTCCACAGTGGCCACTTAAGCAACAAAATTATCCATGATACGTCGCCCAAATGTAGAAGATTGATCCCGAGCTGAAAATTTCAAATCCAACAAGAAACATGGAAAATGGTTAAGAAAAGTTGTTGTCTTAGCCTATTTATTCCCAGGGCTATGTTGTACAGAGTTTGAATACAAGTTATAGCATAGGTCATATTAATGTGAAATCAAATCTTGAACCAGAGATATGCCGTGTAATTGTGCCGAGAGGTCCATTCGGGTGTAACGTTAGCTCAGGTGTAGGGTGTAACGTTGAAGTTGACTTAAATAATAAAAACAGAAAAATAACTAGCATAAATCCATCTTCACCTAAATCTATTAAGTATCAATTTGATTTAAAAAATAAATAAAAATTCTAAGATGCTACCTCAATCATTTCTAACCTTGATCAATCTGGGAGATTAGTAGATTTAGGATTACAGTGGATTTATGCTAACTAAGTAAAGCTTGTATTTAAAGGCATCACAAAGATAAAAATCACAAACAAAGGGGCTCACAAAACACACATGCATCTCTAAGCAATGTTAGAACCGGCGTGCCTAAAACATTATCTCAGGGACTTGCACCCAAAAGCCAGGCTTCTGAATTGGCTTACTAGAGTACTAAATGCTTTTGGTGCATGCAGTGCTTCAAAAGCCACCATTGCTTTCCTGCTAATGGATGTTTTAGAGAATGCAATAGTAATAGTGACAATTAGCCAGGGGAGAAATGATAAGTACCGAAAAAATTGTTGTTGTCTGAGACGAATAATTCTCCGTTTAAGCTTGATGCTGACAATGAATAGGGCAATTGATTGAAATCTATAAAGGAAAAAACCCAGCAAAGTGCTATATAATATACAGGTTGTGCAAGCCTGTGGATCTGGATTGTTTACCAACATGTGCAAAGGGCTTAAATACAATTCACTGAAGCCCAGAAATCACCTGCTGTAATTTTACTTAATCATCCTCTTCTTCTGGCCTTTGTCCAAAACCTCTGGGCCCAGACTTGGCTAATTTAATCCGCTTGGGCTTTTTCTCCTTCTTTCTCTTAGCTTCCTCCTCCTTTAACATTTTTTCTCTCTCACGTTTCTCTGAAAAGTCCGTAACTGCGAGGTAGATCACCTGTTGAACAGTACAATAATTGAATTATTTACTTACGGTATAGGGTAAAGAATTTGAAAAAATGCAGTAGAGAAAAACATGTAGGAAAGAATGAAAATTTACCCCAGCGGTGAGCAAAGAGAGGGCAATGAAGGCAGCAAGGAGGAGAATGGAAATGAACTTGCTTTCAGTAGTATCGGGCACAACTTCTATCGCTGTTTGAGACTGTGTTGGTTCGGTAATCTCATCCCCAAACGCTGCAGACGCCCTCCATAACAATTCAATCCAAATAGGAAATTGGATGCTCAGGGTTGGATTCAATCTAGAAGATTCTTCCCTCTTGGATGAAGAATCAGCTCTGGGCTCTTTGCGCAGTGCATTGGTTCGAATATGTCTGAGGACCAATTTGTTCCTGCCGTGGAGTTGAGATAGTAGAAAGGGCAAAGTATGACGGTTGTCTGTATGAGATTTTGTACTTATGAGTCCAGGGAATTGAGGAGGAGGAGTACCTATTTGCAGGATTGGCACAGCCATTGCTGCGGATGTGGTCTCCAAGGTGTCCAAGGTGCCCAAGTTACGCAGGGATATTGTATTGGGATGATTGGTTTGTTATCATTGATGTACTTGTCCTAAGAACCAGGTCATATTGGAGTGAAACCCCGGGGAATGTTAAAATTCCTCACACGTTAGCCTCAAATCGAATTGTTACCACTAATAACACATCTAGAAATATATGAAAGTATAGAATTAAAACAAAAATTAACATATATATAACGTCTAATAAATACAAATTTTGTGTTTAGAATATTCTGCTAAAAAGTGAGGTTTGGTATGGAAATACACAATTATAAAGAAATACATGTTTACTATGGAATTACTTAATAGCTATCGCGTGTAAGACTTCTACATAGTTTTAAGTCTCTGTGTTCTACTCTTTAACTTTTGACTTGCAATTGCTGTGCTCAATTGTGGAATAAGATGCAATAAAATGGAACTTCTACTTCTCTTAGCGGCCTAGTGTTTAACATAGGCCGATAGCCAATTAAGGGTAAGATTTGACTCTCTCAACACTCAACTAGAGTTACAATTTTGGACCTTCTAGAGTTTTTTGAAAGTCCACATGTGGCTAGCACCATGTGCATAAGTAATGAGGGTTGACATGGCATCTTCTCCTACCATGGTGGTCAACACAATAGGTCAACCTGCATGGCACATCAATTTTGCATATGAACTCTATTGAATGTGATTCTTGCATCTTTGGAAAGGTCTTCGAGTTTACAAAATGTTGAAGAATGTAACTAGGTTCGGTCTTCATAAATGTATTTGAGTCATTATGTAATGTACTTGTCAAAAGAATGAAAAATATTTTTTTTATTATTGTTACAATGACTTATTAAAGCATAGGTGTCATGCTTGGGTCATCTTTTATTAGTCAAAGTCCCCATTGTGGACTCTTAGGATTTATATTAAGTCATTAGAATCATTGTACATTTTATGAGACCCTTCTTGAGCTTTTCAATCATGTAAAAATATTTATTATTGAGTCAAATTAGGTGTTTGACACCTTCACACCAAGTCGGCCTCAAAAAGGGCAATTCGACCTCAACTAAAGCCTATATATACAAGCAGTTTGAATTCATTTGGAGCATCTCTCTCACAAGTTCGATATCCAAGAACAAAAAGGCAGAAAAAGTGTGAAATTCCTAGAAGAGAAGAAGAAGTGTTGGAAGGATCAAGGTCGAAGTTTTTGGGCTATCTCTTTTGTTGCTTTTCCACAATCTTGGTGTCTGGGATAGAATCTTAAATCTCTGAAACTACCAAACCAATAATCACAATGAAACTACTTTTCACAACGGAATATAAACAATAGTAAATCACACATGCATAGAATATATACAACTTTTTACAATTTTGTACAATAACCCATCTTAGTTATATTAATCAAACTAAATAATACAACAATCTAGGGCTCTCATACTAAGGATAATGGCCCTCATACATACAATAGTACAAGATACAAAATTGGGGCTTGGTGTCAATCCATCGACAACCAATCTACTCTCAACAAGATACTCTAACCATTTGGTTGTTGCATGCTCTCTCAGCTCCTCTCGGTCGTACATTGTACCTACCCAGTCCTTCAGCCCCCGATCTACAACTCCTACCTCTATCAATGTTCCAAGTCCATCTGGCCATTGAACCTCGCCTGTCAATTTTCTCACTAGTTGTGCCTTAGTCCATCAAGGGCACAACACATCGAGACTCTTGTCGAGTTGTTCACAACTTTGTTTGTGAATAACTCTCAATCTGCTCGTTGCTGCTCCTCAGCTACTCAGGGACTTCAGCCCACTATGGTCTTCCTACGTTGCTCTGATGAAGACCAACATAGGGCATGGAGGGTTGCCACTTATCACTACAATATGTCCATCTCCCACAATGAACACGAGCTAGGAGGACTGCCCATCATTTGTTGTAGAAGTCCTTCTCCACACACAAGTCTAGGGCTGCTCAACTACTCCTCTCATTCATCAACCCTTGAGTTCACAACTGCCTCTCTAGCAACTAATTTTGTCCATCAAAGTTTTGCACATCGGGCTCCAACTTGGGCATTATCACGCGGTCCTCCGATAGACCATAAATGCCCAATCCACGTTCACACATGTCCCACTCTCATGCTGCCCTCCAATATTCCACGAATGACCAAGTCTATTGTAGCATCTGCTCCTAGTTAGGACATCCAACACCTAGGAAACCCTTCCACATGGTTGCTAACAGACTTCTCCAATCAGTCCTCTCCTAGGACACTCATCCCCCTAGCATCCAACCATCAACTAAGGTGACATATGCAACTTCCTGCTGCTACTACCTCGCCTTTGGGATCTGTGCAATTTGAAGTCTAGTTAGGGCACACCAGTCACCCTAAACCACTCTTCCAAACCTATGTGTCCTTCCAACAAATCGACTCTCTTTGCTATCCAACCTAGGCTTTTTGTGCACTGTTTTGGGCATTGGAAAAGCTTCACAAGACACCCTACAACAAGCATGTTACTCCAGCAACTTAAGTTAGCCCCAAAAACAAGAAAGAAAGTTTTTTTTAGGCTGCGACCTCTTTGAGATGACTACGCCACAGTGAGGAGACCTTCATACGGGCTCACGTCCCTCAAAGCACACCACCCTACATGTTGTTGTAGCATCCCTTTTCCTGTGGTCCAAACATAGATAACCACACACCAAAACAAGCACAAAATTGCACCCAAACTTACCTATGCTCCTGCGACCTAATCTGGCAAGGGAGACACATCCAAACACAAGAGAAAAGCACGCTCAATGGTACACTAATCCTCCACACAGGCTGCTTCAAAGTTGCAACTTTCTCTCAAAGGTAACACACCCTAAAACAAAGAATATGCTCTTCAAAAACACATGCTCCTTGCCATAGCCTCCTTGCCTTAGATCCATTGTACAAATCAGAGCCCAAACTTGAGATTTGATGCACATGGGATATGTATAATGCCTCACACTCACCTTGTATTTATATTGAACACAAGGGCTACACATGTGGGCTTGACAACTGTCATTAGGCCTCCTAATAGCTAGGTCGGCCTAAACTTTCTACCACCATGCTCACACATAACTTACAAAAATTCATAACTCTTCAACGACAACTCGAAATCGGATGATTTATAATGCGTCAGATTCATCTCGGTGAGCACTATCATCCTCATCCATCACATGTCGAAATCTCTCCATATTTTTTCCCCAACATCAATGGGTGTTGTTGTTGTTTTTTCTAGCACCTGTAGCACAAGTGATTTAGGAAATGTAGAAAGCTTCCTAAAGGCAACCTCTGGGTTGATTTTAGACCAGTGCCTAGGACATCTTAAGAGAGGAGTTCTTTGGATATTATAAGTAGGGCTTTTTGTTGCACTCCAATTGTCACATAGTTGGAAAAAGAGAATAAAGGGGGCTTGGTTCAATAGACTTTCATTACAATAGACTCAAACACATATAGGGATCTAAATGCACAGGGGTTAGATCTAGTTCATCTCAAAGAGAAAAGACTGATTTTGGTGGTTGACTCACAACAATATGCAACCTTGATATTGGAGTTGTAGTAACATGAAGAGTAGGAAAGAAAGTAGGGAATTTGATGCATAGGGTTGTAAATAAAACAAAATCCTAAACTACAATGTTCCAGCAGAAGTATGGAAGATTAAATAGGTGGAATGGCAAAAACAATGTAGCGCTATTCATGGATACATTTATCACCAAATAACATTAAGTAAATTTGTGCACATTATAGGTACATAATTAAATATGTAGCTAACACAAGTATTGTTACTACTCATCAATAAGTCAACCATGAACAAAGGTGAAACCTGCAACTTCATTACACTATTTCAGAGGGAGAAAAACATACATGAAATGATAAACAAAGGAGAAAACATATTGCACATTTCTCTTATAGGAATCAATAGAATAGTTCGATTAATCCTCGAGTCCAAATCACTAGTCCATTACATTTAGCAAGATATCGCTCAAGTCCCTCATGAACAGGTTAGTAGAACCAAAAGTGGAATCACATAATTTGAACCTCTCGGTTGTAGAATTATGGAACTCATATTAAGTGTTTCTTCCCCCTATTTATAAGGAGAGGAGGAGCTTTGAATCAACAGTTACAAAATATCTCATCCAAGGGCGAGTTATCCAGTTGACTAGCTATCTTGGCGTGCGATAGCTCTGCGGGCCAAAATGATTGCAAAGGATTTGATTCCTTTCTTCAAAATACACAGAAATTACGGAATAATAGAAAAAGGAAAATGGAAAGATGATGGAGGAAGTATCTGCATGCCATTTCTGAGATTGCCCCTGATCAGGCCACATCTTTGCCTTGGTGTGCTTCTCTTGTTGCTTGGTCGGTTCTTGTCGCTTTCGCCTTAACTGCCTGACTTCACCACTCTCTGGAGTTGGTAGCGATCAACTGTGTTTGCTTGTCACAGAGTAGAAGTGGAGATTGTCCCAGAAGTCCTTCATAGTATCACTGAGTGTAGCTCCATGCATAGCCATTAAGTCTTTTTGAGTCCCATATCTCCATTTACTCTCTGAAGTCGTGCAAGCGAAGAAGTCAAATTCATTCATGTGGCTATTGTTGTCCTGGGTTTCTTGTTACAGAGGCTTCCACAGGATCAACCTATATCAATTTCCCACTGCTCCATGCCTTCATTCAATGCCTCAGCTGCCGACCCATATGCCTTCAAATCTTTGTATCATGCTATCAGAACCTCACTGCATCGAGACTTTTAGCCTTAAAACATTACAAAAGAGTGAGCTCTGATGTCCCTTGGCCCCTTTTGGTTTAGCACCTTATTGTAGTTCTCATCATATGACCAGGGGCCATGACTAGGAGCTTAGCCTTAAGGCGCTAAGGCCTTTAGACTCTTGTCGGGGCTATCAGTCCTTGGTAAACTATTCTTTGCCCCTAGTTCATGAAGTCCTTCTTGACCGTGCGCTAGTCCACATATCAGAGCTCCTCAGTCAGCGTTTTCAAATCAAGGATTTAACTTGGAGTGATGTGATATTAGTTTTCGCCAATCGCTGATTGTCGATCACCTTCCGCACTTAGCTCTTGGTTCTTTGGCTCTTTATGTGACCACGGGCCAGCGCCTGTACCGAAGCCCCTTTATTGGCATATCACAATCAGAGGATTTACTATGGAGTTGTGATAATGCTCATCGTCCAATCTCCAATCGTTGGTGTGACGTTATCCTCTGCCACGTGTCACCTTGTGAGTGGTGGCACATGTCGCAATGTTTTGGCCCCTTATGACCCTCAAAATGCTAAATATGCATGCCATGTGTCTGTTATACTGCCACGTCATGATGACGTTAGATACCTTGTGTCCCTTATTGGAACCAATTATGTGCTACCATGTGTCATGTATCGGAGCCAATCTTATGTTGCCACACATGCCACGCGTCTCGTTGGAAGAGAGAGAAAAGACCTGGTCCTACCCTTTGGTTTTTCACTGATTTTCTTTGTCACGGTTTTCAAGGAAATCCCCTATGTTTTGCATTATCGGCTCTCTTGCCCCACATTTTCTTTATAGTGGTCATTTACAGATTGTCGGGACCTCCGATTTGTGGGATCACTGATATGTCGAGACCCAGGATTTTACCCTTAGGCATTTTCTCCTCGTCTTCTAGTTTTTCAAGGGTAACTTCAATCTGCTCTAGCTTTTGATTCCAGAGTCCATTTGAGGGAGTTCCATATACCATTGGAAAGATAATTCTGAGCACTATCCATTGGAGGGGGTCCAATTTAGCTTTAAGGGCTTATGTGTCTTGGGATATGGTTGCAAAATCTTCTATTCTTTTGTACTTTGGTTTGTTGAATTTTTTTTTTTTGCAGTGAGTGACAACATTGGCTCCAACTGGGGATAGTGCCTTGCTGGAAAGGTGTTGAGAACCTGCAGACTAGTAGCCTTCACCATTGGGAATGGAGTCAAAAATTGTAATGCACTTATACGAACTTTGTTTGCAGAGAGTCCTTCTGTCATCAAACTGAAATGTGAAAATATAAACTCTAAACAACTTGAAATTAAATGCTCAGCTAGTGAGCTTATTTACATACAACTCCTACTTATGTATAGGGAATCAATTCACCTAAATGAGTTAAACCCTCCAATGGAACAATTCAACATTTAGGTGCTGGACCTAATGTCTCCCTGTTGTTGAAATTTAAAAATTAAAATAAGCATGCACCATGAAAAATCTTCAAACAAAAAACTTGATGCATACTCCAGAAACAACCTTTTCTGTTGACCAAAGAATGTGCTAATGTAATCAGCTATAGGGTCATAGAACTGGCAAGAAAAACTTGCAGCTACCTTATTTTCATGAAACGTTTGTTGACTAATATCTTCTTGGTCAGGGTAGCCACAAATATTGTTCAACTCCTCAACCTTGGATTTTTCAAGAAAAGCTTGTTGTTGGAAGCCTTGTCCCCACTTGTTGGTAAACCACTCCCTTTGAAAATTTGTAAGCATCTCATCCTCCTATGAATAATATGAATCATAAATTGGAGGAGGTTCTTGAACTTTTTCTCTAGGCGAAGGACATGAATCATGGAATGGAGCCTCTTTGTTGACCTTCTGGTGGGCCTCCTCTTCTTACACAGCTTCCCATGACTAGGATTGTTGTGGCTCTGCATCACTTAACTCTCCATCGGAGTCACATACACCATAAGAAGGAGAATCATCAACTTTGGGTGAATGAGAGCTATGAGGGTTTATTTGCATATCTATGATGTCTCTGTCTTCTCTTTCTTGGTCAATGGGTGATGCTTCTTAATGCGAGTATATGTTTTCTTGGAGTAGAGCTCCACAAAAATCTTTAGTAGGGTCATTAACCTCAGGAGTATTTTCATCATTGTAATATGCACAACAATCTTCAAACAGAACATCCAAAGGATATAATATTTTGCAATAATGATTGAATGTTATGTGAAAACTCTTTAAGGAAGATATGTTGCCACGAGGTATTATTTTGTACCAAATTCTAACATCGTCTTTCTAAAGAGTACACAACCAATTTCATTCGTGCATTTTTAAAAATAATACCCTGATGTTCCATGCATTCATGAAAATCCTTAAGGTGTTGGTTCGACCTTCTATCTGTGTTTCCAATGAATCTAGGCAAATAGGTATTTCGTTCATGAAACAAAGGGACATGATTGGGATAACCAGCAATAGAAGAAAAATCCAGTGGGGCAAATTTGTTGGCCAAGAATGCAGGAATGGCCATTTTTAAAACCTTCCCAGGTGAGTGATCTCAGGTTCAAAGGTAGGGAAATTTTTCGGCTACTTTAGCATCAAAGTGAGTACGAGGCTGCTTGAAAGTCAAGATGATCAAATAGAGATATATACAATGGAGTCGCTATGATGCTTGCCATAAAATTGAAGTAGTGGAGTCACTAGGATGTTTACCATAAAATTGAAACAGGGGAGTCGCCAAGGTGAGAGACCTTCAACCCACACTTCCCTTGCTCACCTAACAGATGGAGTGTAAAGATTTGTTGTACCTAGGGAAAAATATTCTAATCCATTCCCTGACAACAATGCCAAAAATATGTTGTCGCTTTTTCTATCACCTATAGCACAAGTGCTTCGAGAGATATAGAAATCTTCCTAGAGACAGCCTCTGGGTTGATTGTAGACCAGTGCCTATGACATTTTAAGAGAGGAGTGCTTTGGATATTATGACTAGGGCTTTCTGTTGCACTCCAATTGTCACGTAGTTGGAAAAAGAGAATAAAGGGGGCTTGGTTCTATAGTCTTTCATTACAGTAGACTCAAACACATATAGGGACCTAAATGCATAGGGGGTAGATCTAGTTCATCTCAAAGAAAAATGACAGATTCTGGTGGCCGACTCACAACAACATGCAACCTTAATATCGGCGTTGTAGTAACATGAAGAGGATGAAATAAAGAAGGGAATTCAATGCATAGGGTTGTAAACAAAATATAATCCCAAGCTACAATGTTTCGATAGAAGTATGGAAGATTGAAGAGGTGGGACGGAAGAAACATTGGAGCGCTAATAATGGATACATTTATCACCAAATAACATTAAATAAATATGTGCACATTAGAGGTACATAAGTAAATCTGTAGCTAACACAGGTATTGTTACTACTTAGCAGCAAATATAAAACCATGAACAAAGGTGAAACCTACAACTTCCTTACACTATTTTAGAGGGAGAAAAACATACATGAAGTGATAAATAAAAGAGAAAACATACTGCACATTGCTCTGATAGGAATCAACATAATAGTTTCATTAATCCTAGATTCCAAATCACCAGCCCAATACATTTAACAAGATATCGCTCAAGTCCCTCATGAATAGGCAAGTAGAACCAAAAATGGAATCACATAATTTGGACCTCTCGGGTGCAGAATTCTGGAACCCTTATTAAGTCTTTCTTCCCCCTATTTATAAGGAGAGGGGGAGATTTGAATCAACAGTTACAAAATATCTTAGCCAAGGGCCAGTTTTCCAATTGGCTAGATGTCTTGGCGTGTGATAGTTCTATGGCCCAAAATGATTGCAAAGGATTTGATTCCTTTCTTGAAAATACACAGAAATTACAGAATAATAGAAAAATGAAAATGGAAAGATGATGGAGGAAGTATCCCTATGCCATTTTTGAGATTACTCCTAATCAGGCCACGTCTTTTCCTTGGTGTGCTTCTCCTGCTGCTCAGTTAGTTCTTGTCGCTTTCACCTTAATTGCCTGACTTCACTACTCTTTGGAGTGTAGTGATCAACTGTGTTTGCTTGTCGCAGAGTAGAAGCAGAGATTTTCCTAGCAGTCCTTCATAGTATGACTGAGTGGAGCTCCATGTTGAGCCATTAATTCTTTCTGAGTCCCATATATCTCTGAATTCGTGCATTCGAAGCAATCAAATTCATTCATGTGGCTATTACTGCCCTGGGTTTCTTGTTATAGAGGCTTCCATAGGATCAACCCATATCGATTTCCCACTACTCCATGCCTTCATTCAATGCCTTAGTTTCCGAACCATACGCCTTCAAAGCTCTGTCCCATACTATCAGAGCATCACTGCATCGGGACTTTTAGTCTTAAAACATTACAAAACAGTGAGCTCCGATGTTCGTTAGCCTCCTTTGGTTTAACGCCTTATTGTAGTTCTCATCATATGACGGGGGGCCATGACCAGGAGCTTAGCCTTAAAGCGTTAAGGCCTTTAGACTCCTGTTGGAGCTATCCTTTTGTAAACTATTCTCTGCCCCTGGTTCATGAAGTCCTTCTTGACCATGCGCTAGTCCACATATCAGAGCTCCTTACTCGACGTTTTCAAATCAGGGATTTAACTTGGAGTGATGTGATATCAAGCTTTGTCAATCACCGATCACTGATCACCTTCCGTGCTTAAACCTTGGTTCTTTGGCTCTTTATGTGACTGCAGGCTAGCGCCTGTATCAGAGCCCCTTTATCGGTGGATCCCAATCAGAGTTTTTACTATGGAGTTGCAATAGTGCTCATCCTTCAATCGTCAATCGCTGATGTGACATCATCCTCTACCACGTGTACCTTGTGAGTGGTGACACATGTCGCCCTATTTTGGCCCCTTATGACCTTCAAAATGTTGAATCTGCATACCACGTGTCTGATGTACTACTGCATCATTTTGATGTTAGCTTCCCTGTGTCCCTTATTGGAACCAATTATGTGCCCCCATGTGTCATGTATCAGAACCAATATTACATTGCCAAGCGTCCCATTGGAAGAGAGAGAAAATGCCCGATCTTGCCCTTGGTTTTTTGTTGATTTTCTTTGTCACGTTTTTCAAGGCATTCCTCGACGTTTTTCACTATCAACCCTCTTTTCCCGCAATTTATTTATAGTGGTCATTTATAGATCATCTGGACCTCCAATTTGCGGGATCGCCGATATGCTGAGACACGGGATTTTACGCTTAGGCATTTTCTCCTTGTCTTCTAGTTTTTCAAGGGTAAATTCAATCTGCTCTAGCTTTTGATTATGGAGTCCATTTGAGGAGTTCCATATACCATTGGATAGCTAATTCTGAGAAATATCCATTGGAGGGGGTGTGATTTAGCTTTTAGGGCTTATGTAGCTTGGGATATGGCTACAAAATCTTCTGTTATTTTGTACTTTGGTTATCTGAAAACAAATTTTAGAGTGAGTGACAACAGGTGCAAAACCCCAAGCTTGGGTTTCAAGCCCACAAAGGCCACTTGTGGAGCTCCTTCCTTCAAACCCTCGATCCTCAAGGCTTGGGGTACCTCCCAAGCTACAAAAATCAGCACTCCCTCTTAGCGAGGGAGGTACTTGCAAGACTAGGAAGTAACCATCATCATCTCCGACGATACTAGCCCATTTGGCATCCATCATTGTAGCATACCTTGTAGAATAAACCTGAAAACCCCGGTAGTGCCTTTGCCTCATCATATCTGAAGCTAAAGATCCAACATCTCCATATGGATGCACCCTTTAAGGCTAGACTCCCTTTGAGCCTACATAATCTCCACTGGTTCAGTCCTGCAAGCACTCATCCTCCTGGATCAAATACTACTCATGCAAATCCATCCAATATTGGATATGCAACATTACGATATAATGAAGACTATAGCCTGCCAAACTATAGTCCATCACATGAATCCATCTCCATCAACCTGATCTCATCCAAGTCAAAGAAACCCTCGAGCTATCCCAACCATCCATGACAAACTAACAAAAGTCCATGATCAACAATTTGCCCTACGACAAACTGTTGTTCACCAGGTTCACCACCAATCCACCAGAAATCCCAACCAATCTTGCTACCAAGCTAGTTAAGACCACATCTCCATGCCTTTAGCTGAACCCTTTGCTCCATGATCTAGACAACCACAACTCCCTCTGAGTTGCTGTGTTGTGCACACTCTCATTCACTGTCCCTCAAAGTAGCTTAGATGCACTTTGATTCCATGTTATTTTTCCACGATCTTGGTGTCTGGGATAAAATCTTAAATATCTAACACTACCAAACCAAGGATCACAATGAAACTAGTTTGTACAATGGAATATAAACAAGAGTAAATCACACATGCACATAATATAGACAACTTTTTACAATTTTGTACAATAACCCATATTCGTTATATTAATCAAACTGAATAATACATCAGTCTAGGGCTCTTGTACTAGAGATAATGGCCCTCATACATCCACTAGTACAAGCTACAAAACTAAGGCTTGGTGTCAATCCATTGACAACCAATCTACCCTCAACAAGATACTCTGGTCATCTGACTGCCGCATGCTCTCTCAGCTCCTCTCGGTCGTACCCTGTACTTGCACAATCCTTTAGCCCCCAATCTAAAACTCCTGCCTCTATCAATGCTCCAAGTCCATATGTCCACTGAACATCGGATGTCAATCTGCTCACTAGTTGTGCCTTAGTCCATCAATGGCACAACACATTGAGACTCATGTCGAGTTTTTCACAACTCCAGTTGTGAACAACTCTCAATTTTCCCACTGTTTCTCCTCAGCTACTTAGGGACTTCAACCCACAATGGTCTTCCTGCACTTCTGTGATGAAGACCAACATCGGGCATGGAGGGATTCCATCTATCACTGTAAGATATCCATCTCCCATAATGAACATGGGATAGGAGGACTGCCCATCATTTGTTGTAGAAGTCCTTTTCCACACACAAGTTTAGCGCTACTCAACTGCTCCTCTGGTTCTTCAAAACTTGAGCTCAACAACTACCTCTCTATAAACTACTTTTGTCCATAAAATTGTTGCACATCGGGCTCCAACTTGGGCACTATCACATTGTCCTCCAGCAGACCATAAATGTCCAATCCACGTTCACAGTTGACCCACTCTCACGCTGCCCTCCAATAGTCTATGAGTGACCAAGTTTGTTGTAGCATCTACTCCTAGTTAGGGCATCCAACACTTAGGAAACTCTTCCACATGGCTGCTAACAAACTTATCCAATTAGTCCTCTCCTAGGACACTCATCCACCTAGCATACAACCATCAACCAAGGTGACATTTGCAACTTCCTGCTGTTGCTACCTTGAATTTGGGATCTATGAAATCTGAAGTCTGGTTAGGCCATACTAGTCACCCTAAACCACTCTTCCAAACCTATGTGTCCTCTTCCAACAAATCAGACCTCTTTTCTGTCCAATCTAGGCTTCTTGTGCACTATTTTGGGCCTTGGAAAAGCTTCGCAAGACACCCTACAACACCCTACAACAAACATGTTATTCCAACAACTTAAGCCTGCCCCAAAATAAGGAAGAAGGTTCTATTTAGGTTACGACCTCTTTGATATGACTGCAAGAAAGTGAGGAGACCTTCTTAAGGGCTCATGTCCCTCAAAACACACCACCTTTCATGCTTCTATAGCATCCCTTTTCCTACAACCCAAATAGAGATAACCACACACCAAAATAAACACAAAATTTCACCCAAACTTACCTTTGTTCCTACGACCTAATCTGGAAAGGGAGACACATCCAAATGCAAGAGAAAAGAATGCTCAATAGTCCACTAATATTTCACGCAGTCTGCTTCAAAGCTATGACTTTCTCTCCAAGGAAACACACTCTAAAACAGAGAATATGCTCTTCAAAAACTCGTGCTCCTTGCCATAGCTTCCTTGCATCATATTCGTTGTTCAAATCAGAGTCGAAACTTGAGATTTGATGCACATGGTATATGTATAATGCCTCACACTCACCTTGTATTTATACTAAACACAAGGGCTTCCCATGTGGGCTGGACAACTGACATTAGGCCTCCTAATAACTAGGTTGTCCTAAACTTTGTGCCACCATGCCAACACATAACTTTCAAAAATTCATAACTCTTCAACAATATCTCCATATTTTTGTCCCCAACATCGATGAATGAAAAACCCCAAGCTTGGGTTTCAAGCCCACAAGGCCACTTGTGGAGCTCCTTCCTCCAAATCCTTGATCCTCAAGTATTAGAGTACCTCCCAAGCTACAAAAATCAACATCTTTCTCTCTCTTATGAGAAGTTACTGGGAAAATTGTTGGATCAAATTTTTACTGCTGGAGGGGTCAAAATTCTAAAAGTGCTGGGTCGAAGATATTGTTGCTGGAAGGCTGAAATTCTAGATTTGTTGGGTTGAAGTGTTGTTGCATCAAGGTTGAAGATCTAGGTCGAAATTGCTGGAAGGATAGGTTGACTTGGTGGTTGGAGGAGATCTATGTCTAGGTCGAAGAGTCTCAATAAAACTATTAAAGGAAGATATTTTTACTGGGTTTTCCGCTAGATAGGGGTTTTTCCCTGGCAGAGTGCCTACATCTTGTGTCATGTGTTTTTTGTGGTCTTCATACACACATAATTTGGTAAATGATTGATGAAAGATAATATTAAAAATAAGTAAAAGAAGCTAACATAATTCACAAGTAACTATCAAGAAAGAGAAATTAACCCTAACTCTACTGGCATTGATTTCTCAACATGGTATCAGAGCTAAGGTCAAGGAAGGTTGAAGATCAGTATGTTGGCTTGAAGGAAATGATTACTCCCTCTATGATATGAATGGGATTCAATATTGTAGGAAGCTAGATCATGAAAATCTTCTACTACTTATTCAACAAGGTCAAATTCAAGGGTTCTTAGTTGCACTTACAAGTTCACTTAATGATGATAATGCATGGCTTATTAATAGTGGAGCATCAAGGCATATGATGGGGGAAAGTAAACAACTTCACACTCTATCAAGGAACCATCTTCTCATGCAGTGGAATTGGGAGACAACAAAAGCTCTGATGTTAGAGGCTTGGGATCAACATCTTTGAAGCTAGAGAATGGAGCTAAACTACATCTCAACAATATACTATATGTTCCAGGTTTGAAAAAGAATTTTCTTTCAATTTCTTGCTTAGAACATAAAGGGGATATAGTTTCTTTTGTTGATGGAAAGGTTTTGGTTTGGGGAAAATTTTCACGTATTGATAAAGCTAGGGTTATTGGAGTTCGTGAAGGAAGCTTATATAGAGTCATTACACCACCTCCTCAAGCTCTAGCTCATATGGTAATCAATCCCATTGAGCTATGGCATATAAGATATGGTCATCTACACGAAAAGGTCATTCCCAATATAAATCAATTGGTTCATGGCATCCCCAGTATAAAAGAATATTGTGAAGGAGTTTGCAAGGGATGTTCTTTGGGTAAAGATACAAGAAAACCATTTACAAATAGTGAAATAAGGTCTAAGGAAATATTAGACCTCATTCATTCTGATGTGTGTGGGCCTATGTCTGACAAATCACTTGTAGGTCATTTTTACTATGTAACACTCATTGATGATCACTCTAGAAAGACATGGCTCTACCTTCTCAAGAAAAAGTATGAAGTATTTGAGAAATTCAAGGAGTTTAGATTTGAAGTGGAAATCCTAACCGAAAGAAAAATAAATACTTTGAGATTCGACAATGGTGGGGAATACACTTCTAAATAATTGACTGCATATCGTAAAGAATCAGGAATTAAGAGGGAGCTCATTGTTCCCTACTATTTCGAACAAAATGGAGTGGTTGAAAGAAAGAATAAGACAATTGAAGAAGGTATATGCACAATGCTCCTTGATCAAGTCTTACCAAAATTTCCATAGGGAGAAGCAGCAATGGCATCAATATATATTCAAAATAGAAGTCCTCATAGAATTCTTGAGAATATGATACTCGAGGAAGAATTCACAGGGAAGAATCCAAGTGTGGGCCATCTCCGAACCTTTGGGAGTCATGCCTACATCCATGTTCCAAAGGAAAAACAAAAGAAGTTAGATTCTACAAGCATTAAAGGGATCTTCGTTGGCTATAGTCTCTCCTCAAAGGCATATAGAATATACATCAAGGAAGGAAGACATATTGAAGTAAGCAGGGACATTATATTTGATGAAAATCATGCCTACAAAATATCTAGGGACATTCCTATTGATTCTGATGATGAAGATATACCAATATTCGAAGAAGAAGAAGTACAACATGACAATCCATCTACAATTCAACAAGAATAAGAAGGACCAAGTGATCCTATTCAACCAGTGATCATACCAAACACAAGGAAGAGGCCAAATTGGTTAAAATCTACTCTTGAAGATGCTAAAGGACATGGAATTATGAAAGGAACCCTTAGAGAAAGTAAAAGGCCGAAAATATATTTTGGATATGCTGCATATATGAGAAAACAAATTGAAGTTGAACAATCTACATTTGAAGAAGTTCCTCATCAAAAAGTATGGAAGAAGGAAATTTATGAAGAATATCAATCCATCCTGAAGAATGGGGTTTGGCAAATCGTTCTTAGACCTAGTGACAAATTGTTTGTCACCTCCAAATGGATCTATGAAATCAAGGACATTTTTTATGGAAGTATAGATAAATACAAAGCTGGATTTGTTGCAAGGGGCTTCTCTTAAAAGGAAGGAATATATTATGAAGAAACCATTGCACCCACCACAAGGTATATTACCATTAGATATTTGGTTTCATTGGTTGCTACAACAAGATGGAATATCCATCAAATGGATGTAAAGACAACATTTCTGAATGGAACCATCGACGAGGAAGTATACATTGAATAGCCCGAAGGCTTTGAAGTAAATAACAAAGACACTCATGTCTATAGACTCAAGAAGGCCATATATGGTTTGAAGCAAGCTCCTAGGGCATGGTATGCAAGAATGGATCCATACCTTCCAAGAATTGGGTTTGTGAAGAGTATTGTTGATCCAAATCTCTACATCAAGGTTGTGGATTGTTGGGATAGGGTCCCTTGGGGTAAAGTTTTGTAATAAATTTTTGGTACATTTGTAAAGTCTCCACGTTTTGAGGGAGTGGAGTGCGAAGGTCATAGGAGTCAAAAGGGGCTTTAGTCCCTTAATATGCTAGAAGATAGGGAGTTTTATGACCCACCCATGGTCGCAGACCATCGTATTGTAAAAGTGAAGGCTATATATAGAAGAGTCATAGCGATTCTAGGAGGTCATTTGATAATAGAATATCATTGTATGAGCAAGTAAGCTAAGGCAGGAAAGTTTATTTCCTATATGTAGGCGAAGGGGAAGGCTCTTGCTACTGAGAGCGTGGACACCTTGGTAAGTCCGCAAGCTGAGTGAACGGGCCCCTGCAGCTAAGTGTGCAGGGAAGAAGATTTTGTAACAACAAAGAATACATCTAATAAAGACTATTTTTAGCTATACTTGTGTATATGTGCATCTATCTTTACTTATGCAGGTTATGCATATTCACTCTGTTATTCTGAATATATAAGAAGTAATGCTTAATTGATGCGTGAAAGTAGTAGATTTGCTTATTTACTTACTGTTATGAATGTTTAAAGCATTTTGCGAAGGTTTAGATTCTGTTTCTGTGAGTTACTGCAATTATTTATATGTTAAGGGTTAGGATTCATGAAGACTAAAAGAAGCCCTAGAATCCACAGGGACCCATCACACTGACCTCTGGATGCAGAAACCTCGTTCTGTCATCCACCAATACTACTTCAAGTGAGACTGTGGCCTACGCTACACGAGTTGTTGTTGAAAGGGCTAGCAATTAGGGTTTCACTGGTTGGCATAGCTAGCTTTGAACCTGGGTTAGGACTCATCAAGCCAATAAATTGTTTCGTTTCTGAGATCAGGATCTATCTAAGGAATGTGTGATGTTGAATAAATGGTTTCCAACTAAGAAAGAAATTGAGAAGTGGATAAATCGGAAGCTGCACGAATTCGGAGCTCAGGAAAACAGGAGTCCATGTATGTCCAAGGAAGAGTGGATGAATAGATATTTTTATACCAACGAGCACAAAATTTCCTTCTGTTCTTTTCCGTGTGAATTACACCAATGGTTGTCAAAATTGGTAGATAGTCAGGGCACGTGGAAGTTGGACAACCCTATTGTGTGGACCCTAGAACTAGTGAAGCGCTTAGAGGCTTCAGAAAATAAAATCGCGCAGGCTGTCGATTATTTGATTGATAGTATTATGGGAGGATTCATTACCGAGTTCACGATCGATATGTCCACTAGTTATAGCGAAGCAGAGCGCAGGTTTTTCAAGGGGCTAAGAGGTAAGTATTTGAAATCCATGAATACTTGGATTAAAATGCTATTGTGCGAAAAAAGGGTTATGCCACTAAATTAAAGTGTAGAAGAGATCTGACGAGAGCTACGTGATGTGGGAAAACATTCAGAAGAGACCTAGATTCAGGTGTCGAATATAGTCCTTTGTTAGGAGCGTCTAATAGTGACGAAGAAAGTAGTGTTCTGAGGACGCCACTAGGTGCACTACAGGCAGTAAGACAGAGTACCATAGGGATACCAAATCCATCCACTCCACCTCCACCATCACCTCCGCTTCACATACCTACACCAACACCTCCACCTCCACCTCCATCTCCATCATTCAACATGGCGAACGCGATGAAGATGCATGTGTTTAAGGGTATGGGGACTGAAGACCCTGAACAATTCTGGTTTGTCGTAGATATTGTATGGAAGGAATAATAGATTACAAATGATGACATGAAGAAGCGCAATTGGTTACAACGCTACAATATAAAGCGCTAAGCTGGTATATTAAGTTTTGTTTGGGTAAACCCAATGCGACTATGCTAGAAACACAACAATTGTTGAACAATGAATGTAAGAAGCCTAAATCACAAGCCCAGTCAGTGACAGAGTTTAAAGAGATCTAGCAAGGGGTAAATGAGTCTGCATGGGACTTTGATCAAAGACTGAAGTGTCTAATTCAATAGGCTAATATGAAGATCACAGATGATCAACACAGAGACTGGTACATTGCTTCTCTATTGCCGCATCTGAGATTATCATTGCCTCAACAGAAAATAGGAACGCAAGTTAAAGCCTTGAAGATTGCCATGAGGTTGGAGGCTTCACCTATGCAGGATACGAATCTGGGGGTACAACAGATTCAATCACAGTTGGTCAGTCTACATATGGAGTTACAGAGCTTTAAGAAGGGAAAAAAATTCTAGCTTGAGGTGCACACAGAAGTTTGGTGCCTGAAGTGCAAGGGACATGGTCATGATAAGGATCACTACCCAGTCTACCAGAATTATCTTATTGGGGGAGGCCATGTCCCCCTGAAGCCAGAAAACATTGTTGGGTTGAGTGCAGGAGTAGCATTATTGTGCGCTATTTATCAAATATTTGGGAAACACACTAATGATAATTTTCATCTCCTGTAAAAGTTTGTATATACTTCACAACAGTTGTTTTGTACTTTTTGCAAATCGATAAGTCATGATGAGCACAACTGCCGAAGTTATGAATTGATGATGGAAAGGACCCCTACGTATAGGATGCAGGTAGAAAATTGGCCTCAAGACCAGAGCGCAACTGCGGCGCATGAAATATTTCAAGGTTGGGGAAGAGGGCGAGGAGGAGGAGCTAAAATGGGTCGTGTTCAGATCATCTGTTACAACTATGGAGAAGCAAGTCATTTCGCGCGTGGCTGTCAAAATCCAACACACCCTTCCTGTTAGTATTGTAGTTAGTTTGACCATGTCATATAATATTTCCTTATACTTATAGCAAAGATGCAAGAAAATAAGACTCATACCCAACAACCTACGTAGAACATCCAAATGATGAGGTCGAAGCCTCACAAAGATGAGGCTAGTGTTACTGTCGTTACGTGAAGCGGTATCGCCACTCGAAAAGACAAGGGGAAGAAGCTAGAAGTTGATGGATGGATATGCAAGGCTGCTAAAAGAGAAGTGGAGTTCGATCTAAGAAAAGAAAAGGAAACCTTTATGGAGGCTAAGAAGAGCTTGCCTCTACATCTGGAAGTCATGAAAAATATGGAGGAAACCATAACGTGCAAGACGTAGACCCTTCATTGTTAGCGAAATTTTTGAAGACTTGTATGAAGCTTTTAAGGGATATGAAGGCAATGGAAGGGCTACAGGAACTAATAGATAATTGTACGTGTAAAAATAAACCTCTATTGGAACAGCACGCAATACGCAAAGTAGGCAAAAACAAGAAGTAAACCGGTCGCGAAATGAGATTGACTGCGCAAATTGGAGAGTATGAGATGGACTAGGTGATTCTCAATCTAGGATATGATGCGAATGTTCTTCCAAATAAAACTTGGGAAATAATGGGGAGACCGACACTATAGTGGTCTCCTATCTAGCTACGTATGGAAAACCAACAAAATATCATTCCTATGGGGCACCTGTATGGGGTTGTTGGAGGTCAAGGGTCATGGGAATTAAGTGGGGGATTAAATGGAATGGGCAGGGGTGTACAACCACCAATGCAATATCTACACTAAACAATACCTTTCTTTCTAGGTCAATGTGTTCTTCACTTGTTTCGAGAATTGGCAACTTCATTAGAGTCCGTTAACTATAGGTTGGTGCCCCTCTGGGCTTTACGGGTGATTCCAGAAGAAAGGAAGTGTTTTTTGTGGCTTGTGCCTAAGGTGAGTACCCAAGGTCAGGAAGTGTCTAAAAAATATAGATAGATGAATAGAGGCATTTGAAAGTATGACCCAAAGGCAAGATAAGGCAGTAAAGAACACTAGAAACAAAAATAGTTGAGCTTCATGTCACTATTTCCAAAGCACGGTATCATTTTATGACTTTGAAGACAAGTTAAAAGTCTGAAGGCCTTTTGAAAATCAATATCAACCATGGATCATTGTAAAATGAGTTGGAAATCACAAATAAACATTATATTAAAGTAGAGGCTTTGATATATATATGTATATCCAATGAGATGTCAAAGCAGAACACTATGTTGCTCACATTTTCAAGCCTCGCATACATTAGCGTTTCATTAGAGTGGCACTTTTCAAAGAACATAAATATTATGTGTATACATGAATTGGTAGCCTCAAAGGAACCCACGAAAATCATGAATAAAGTGATTTTGGATCATCGAAGGCACACCTAGTGATATCGCATGGAGAGTATGCTACGCTAGTATAGTATTGGGCCATGTTACAAGGAGACATTTCATCGAGTGCATTTCCCATATTATGTTGAGGTGTCTATACTGAAAAGTGCAAGTGGTTAAATTATGCAGTGAGAAAATCATATAAAGAAGGCCTGTGCTAGAATCATGCCCACACCGACCCATAAGGAACAAAGAGCCATGGATGCATAAACATTGGCAAGGCATTTAGAAATTGAGGGCAAGAAAGTGTGATGCATTTGATAAGGGGATGGACAACGTAGACTACTTTAGGCTGCCATCGGAGGCATAGGTCGAAGAGGAAATTTCGAGCCCAACTTGGGTGTTTAGATTCCAAGTGGAAGTAATACCATGAGCATGACGAAAGGGTCATATATTCCTTACATGAATTGGTTGTGTCTTTTGCCAAAACGAACTATGAGAGAGTGCCCTAAAATAATCAATGTTAATATGAAAAGGAGTTGAGAACTACTTAGCAGCATTTAGCTCAGGCCCACATAATATGATCAATGAATCCATGGATCGCTTGCACAAAAAGTGGCGTTGTTCGAACCTGTGAATATGTGCGTTCACATAACCAAAGCGATATTGAAAACCCAGGTATCATGGTCCTATGGAGACTAAGGAAGGGTGGCTGGGTTTCACACCAAACGATGCAACAAATTCTATTTTCAACGAGCCATGTATACTCGTTGTAGTCGCATTTGGATAGGACGGTCATGCTAGAAGGAACACATTAATGTTTATGAGGCAATAACAAGGTCACACTCCAAAAACAGTCATGCTAACAGTGCCAAAGCTTTGCTGATCACTTCACACTAAATTCATGGTTTCAATCAGCTCCAAATCAATGCAGACCATGTGTTGAGAGAAAACCCCTCCAGCTTCATGCACTCGCCTTGTTACATGGCACCGACCCATGAAAATACGACAGTGTAAGAGGTGTATAAATTATGCAGTCTCAAGATCAAAGATATAGTATTTGTTGCTCACACAATGTGTATTTCACGCCGAAAGTCGTAGGTCCCCCACTCCATTCCTCATCCATGCACTTCTGTAAGCTTCATTGAGGAGATTCAACCTTCCAATGAAGTAAACTACAGGGTATGTAGGAAGACGTTGAGCTGGACTTTCAGCCCTGCATTAGAAATGAGCACCGTGATGATTCACACCCAAAACACATACATTTGCAAGCCCAACGATATCACTGAGACAAGGCTTAGAAATGAAGCTTTGAACATGCCATACGACCATGCTTCTAAGTCGCAAGATCACAATTTCGAAGCCTAAAACAAGTGCTAGAAGTGCGACCTCACTCTAGATGCAACTGTGCAATTAATGGTCGCTAAATCACACATAAAGACCTCAGGTGGGCATCCAAGAGATGCGACCTGTGACCTTGCAACTTCTAAGAGGGTCACACCTTCTATCAAGTTGCTAAGTCGCATTACAACCCCCTAGGTGACCTCACCGAAAATGCGACTAGCCATTAGCTCCGACCCGTAAATGCGACCTGCTTGTTGTATGACCAAGTAACCTCCATAAGTCACATTTCTAAGCTGCGACCACCCCCAACCTTCGGTTTCATCATCAAATCTGCGACTTGAGGATGAGCTCTCTGCTAAAAGATACCACCCCCAACCTTCGGCTTCCTCATCAAATCTGCGACTTGAGGATGAGCTCTCTGCTAAAAGATATAGTGCCAAGCAATATTCCAGGATACATTATGGAGAACATATCAAAATAATCATGTAAAGAATGAGGAAAGCCATTATAAAGCACCACGAAAGACTGAACTGTTTTTAAGGACAACATATCAAGGGCCATGAATTCTTGCCTATTATTATTGTTTATATTTTGACTTGTCTTATTTAAGTAAATTCATATTGGTAATTAATCGATGGTTGTATGTGCTTGTAGGGTTAAGGTCGTGAGCAGTGTGTTGATATAACAAAGATATCATCCAATTTCTAAGCATTATGCCAACTAACATGGCATAACATGAAGCTGCATTCAAAGCTCATTATGAGGATGATAGCTCAGAGAAACAACCTAAATGACAAGAGGGTACCTCTGGTAGCAGTTGAGGACGAGTCTCAAAGTTAGAAATAAGGAAGCAAGATACTGATCCATACAAAAGAATTACATTTTATCATGAAGCTTGCGTGGCTAAGGTGCTCCTTTAGCAAGCCAGATCATCCCTTACAAGCTTCAAGAACCCCTTAATAAACCCCAAGGCTCATCACCAAAGGATCAGTGAATGTGAGTGAAGCACAGTGGCAGGAAAACAAGTCGGTTTCAGGACCAAGCATCTGCATCATTGTGAGATACAAGCAACAAGAATTTTAGGGTTTCCAATAACCTCTACATCGCTTCCCTCTCTCTGTCATCATAATGTAAATTTCACCCACCATAATGTCAGCCAGTATGTTGGGATTGATCTGGGTATTGTAACAATCATTGTGGCCTAAGAAAGAAGTGGGTAATCTCAAGAGTCATGAGGGTTGCCGAAAGGTGATGAGAGAAGGCCAAGGGTCATGGTAGGTGAATAGTCACCTCACCTCTATAAATGTTCCCTTAGGCCCCATTCGCCAAGGGGACTTTAGCACTTGAGTTGAGGCCAATATAGAGAGTTCATTGATGCTTGAGAGCTAGGGCCACTCGGCTCTTGGTAGCTAGGAGAGTGGGTTTGTAGTAGGGTTAGAGTTTTGACATCGGGCAATCGTACGAACAACCCATGTTCCACTATTGGGTATTGACCAATTGCATGATATGTATTTGAAGTTGCAGCATATTAATAAGATGTTTTCTTTTTTCTTTGGCATTGATTCCCATGCTCACTCATGGTCGACGGATTAGTTATCTCGTACCTCACCATATTTGTATGTGTTCTTTCATATACACAAGATGTTATGTTCTGATACATAGTGGTTGCATGTATGTTCCTTTCCATGTTGGTGACCTATTGTGAACTACTTCACAATTGACCTCTGGCATGTTCCTGTTTATTATGCCTGATGGGTTTTAGCTCACTAATCGCCCTCATCATTTATCTCTTCTTATTTTTGTTGTGATTTGTTTAAACCTCTTTATGCAATTTGTCAATCTTGGGCTGATTTTGTCTCGCTACGCAAGCACTTCATTCTCGCCCCACTCTGGCACCTTCTCATTTGATAACTAAGAGCAAAAAACATGCATGGTGGCAGCCGAGCCCACATATCGGATGGGGCTACTATCCCAAATGGTGTGAGGTCTAATTGGGACAAATTGGTGCTAGAAGGAGGGTTAGATGACAAGCTAAGCCCTTGGAGCCTGCAATTTAGTTTCATATCTGTTAATGGCTCCAACCACAATCTTTCTCCCAGGGTGTTTATTTGGTTTGTCTATTTTTTGATTTTCCATCCCCCCAGGAACAACTCCATCACTTATCTCAGTTAAATTTTGATGGTGAGGATGGAACACCTTTAATCGAGCACATTTTTGATTTCCTCGAGTTTTGTGAATCTTTTGAGATCGACGATGAAGAGTTAGCTTGTGTGTTTTTCTCCCTCACCCTTGAAGGTCGCGCCAAGAAATGGTGCCACATGTTGCCAGCGGCGTCCATTCATTCGTTTGAGCAACTCGTCGGTAAGCTCCAACAAGCATTTGACAGGTACGATTTTTAAGATGTGTTAAAGAGGATAAATGAGCTTAGGATGAAACCTGAAGAATCTTTAGAGGATTTTTCTTTCAGATATGTGCATATTTGCTTTGAATTTCCTAAAAGTGATGTCGACTGGGTGTATTTGAATATAAATTTTCAATAATTAGTTCTTGTTTCTTTACAACACTTTCAATTAGAAACAAGTCATGTTGTGGAGGTAAATCCCCTCTGTGGACAGAGGCGATCCCTACTAGCCCAAATGGGGTCTAGCAACAATCAAACAATGCTAACATGTAGGTTCCTAATTGCAAATAAAAGACCGATGATGAGGGCCTACCTGGAAACCAACGCTAGTACTTGTAGAAGAGTCATCGCTCCCATTCCTTTGCTCTTGCTGGTCACAATCCCCACGATCCTCGTGCATGGACACCTGCACATGCAAAGAACAACACAAATACAAGCATAAAATCCAACAGATGCAACTATATATCAGTCAGAAAGGATATAACTCAAACATCATTATAAAGACAATAAGAGTGGAACCATAATGATAGTCATCTATTATTATTGATAAACAAAGAAGAATACAACCATAGTTCTCACGTCAAATCCTCCTTTGGCTGGGTGATTAGCAGCACATGCCTTGCAAAGCTTGCTGGGAATGGGGAACAAGCCTCTCTCTCCTTGGTTACTTGGATAAGAATCTCCTCACTTAAGATTTAGCCTCATGGGAATGAATAAGGCTTCTTATAGCATGAACTTAGCAATTCTCAGATTTTGAGACTTAGAATTTGGAACTTGGAGACTATAACTACTAACTAGCTTGTCAAAGGCAAAAGGACAAGCTTATATAGAGAGAGGAGAAGGAGTTAGGATCATCCACAAGATTCATGGGATTGGCCTTATCATTAATAAGCTTCCGTGAGAGGTGGAGAACTACTTCCCTTCTATGGAGATTCGAAGCCCAACTGAACTAACTCAAGTCGAAATCAGTTCATGAATAGGTTAGGAAGAGCCTTCGTATGTTGGTTTGTTAAAAAATTTACCCAACTGGGTTGGCACGAGTGTGACTCTAAGACAGAGCGCCAGTTGGCCGCCCTCTTTAGAGGATTTCCCTCATTGGCGCGAGTGATACACTGTGGAACAACGCCAATGGAAAAAGGGCTATTTTTATGGGTATTTTGCAGAAGGTGTCTTCAGGGCACATAAAGTACATACTCAAAGGGATACAATGCAAGTGTTTTCAGGTTATGTCACTTCTCACAGGTCCCGGAATAAGTCCTCCAATGTGCGGGAGAAGGGGTAATAGGAACGGTGACAAATTACTGTGTAACAGATGCCCCCAAAGCATGAGGCCCAACAGAGAGAGGGGTGAAATTCTCTACAAGAACATGGCCAACTGAAAACACTACTTCCGGAGAACCTGCATGAAGGAGTACAACTGATATCTCAAGTACATGATGTATGTGGTATGGGCGCAACCATCCATAACAGAGTACATAAAAACTAGATCCAAGGTATGGGCACAGCCATTTAGTAAGGATCGATAAGTAGACTCAGGCATGGTCGCAGCCATCCAGTAAATGAGTCATGTAATGATCATAATAATCCACAAAATCACAACCTGGATCTCAACAGACAAAATCCAGGGTCTTGCGCTCCATCTCGACCTGAACAAAGTACAAGTTCAAGCATGCGAATATGGGAGTCGAAGTCGAACATGCAGGAACAT
>APFE031256369.1:2550-24480 GCA_000404065.3 Pinus taeda | reverse complement strand
GAGGTATCAGAGGGAGGTTGAGTATTCTGCAGAGGTCAACTTCTCTTGAACATATTGGTGGCACGACAACGGACTTGGCAGTATTTGACATCAAATGATCAGGGGTCATGGTGATAGGGCAATGAGAAGATGAGAGGTCAAACAGGATAACCCAAACCCATGGAGGTGAGTGTAAAAACAAGATGAGATGTGCCCACCCAGACACGAATGCAGACAAGTGCCATGTTGAAGAGCGACATACTGCTGACATGACAACAATTGTGGTTCCATTTTCCCCGCCATTTCTGATGAGTACCCCGGTTATTTTTTGATGACAAGCTTGAGGGGATAGCATATGCTTGAGAGGCGTCATTTGGATGGAATCCAAAGTCATTAAGTTTTAACGAGTCTGACAAAGGAAGAACTCGACATATTTTCATGTTTAGAGAGTTTGAAAAGGCGGCGGAAAAGTAAACTCCAGGGGTGTCCTTTTTCGTAAAGTTGTGTCTCTCGAGCCCAAAAAAGTATAAAACAATGCTTGAAAGAAATGCCCAATCATTACGACCGAGGAGTACTCTTCATGAGTAGTGATTTCGATCTGAAAAAGTAAAAAAGTGATTGAAACCACGTTGCTTCGTAACCGTTAATGAACTTGAAGTGACAAGGGTTCGACAATCTTTTCGTTTTTACACGGTCGGAAAAGGTTTTAAAGATGTCTGCCTCTCATTTACATTTAACGAGTCGAGAGGAACAACTCGGCGTTCTTTTCACGTTTAGAGAGTCAGAAAGGAGCAAAAAAGATGACTCCAGAGTGACTTTTTTCGTGTATTTACCGAGTCCAAAAAAGTATAAAATACAACTCGTTTCATCGCCTAAGCCGCACAAACACCTGTCGCTGCACAAAAACCGGCGTAAAATTGATTTTTGACACAAATATACATTAAAATATTCATAAAATGACTTTTGAAATCTATTGAGGGTCAAAAAGCTATAAAATAGGTGAAAATGGTAAACACAAGAAATTACTTTTCACTTTTACCTCTTGAGAGTGACATTAGGGCTTTGGTGTGCGATCTTCAAGCGACGATTGCAACAAATCTAGGAGATCATTCAGAGTGCCGTCAGTGCCAGGTAAGAGGCCTCTTCCCCCACTCCATTTTTGTCTGTTTTAAATTTGTTTTAGGTTATTTTATCATCCTCTATGGAGGGGATTGTAAAAATGAGGGTTTCACCCATTGGCGCGGGTTTCGGGCACGAACCCGCACCAATGGGGCAATTTTCCCTAAAGGCTCACGCCCATGGGCACGACTATTTTAGAAACAGTCGCGCCAATGGCCGCGCGGATTTTTTCCTCATAGTTTAACAATTTTAAAGGCATTTTACTTCATTTTTAAACTTCACATGGGTCTAATTCAATGCTTTGGTCTTGTGATTGCAGGAAAATATACAAAAATGGTAGTCATATGGAAGGAAACAGAAAATGACCAAGTAGACACATTGGCTTTAGTAGATGAGGACTGCATGGAAGCTCTTAGAGCTTGCGGGCTCAAGAAATACTTCCTCCTGTCTTATCTATGAGCTCAGCCAGAGCTCTTGCAGTATTTGATCAACTTACGGATGTACAGGACCAAGTGTTCTGGATACAGGACCAAGTATTGGAATTAGATGTATTTGACATCTATTTCCTCACTGGACTGTTGCGTAGAGGGCCGGTGCCCCAATTGACTAGTAGTAGGCCATCCGGGGAGAAGATGGAAGAGGTGAAAGCTCGAGTTTTGCCAGGGGCAAGATATGGGTCGGGCAGCTCGAAAGTGGATATCCCCACTGTTCAGGACCTAACACTCAGAGTGCTATTATTCACCATCACACGAGCTGCGAGGGCACAGGCGCCCCACGAAGCCACGAAGAATCACCTGATACTGGCGACAAAGTGTCTTAACCTGACGGTCTTCAATTGGGCATCAGCTGTGACGAACAATATGAAGAGGCAGCTAACAAAGGCCAAGCGCAGCAAGCTGCAACAGTTCGAGTACAGCTCCATCTTGGTGACGTTCTTCTTGGAACATGTGCCAATCTTCCAAGGCCAAGGGGCCCTTGTTCCTAATCTGCCACCTCGAGAGCCGAGGATGGCTCGTTGGGCAGCACTGATGCCGAGAGGGGGGGACGGTCAGCAGATGTCATTTAGACCTGAGTTTTTCAGGTGGCTTCGCCGCCAATTGATCATGGTGGAGGACAGGCTGTATGCAGGGACAGACTTCACCAGTGATCCCGACCTCCCATTGCCAGAGGGAGAGGACTGGGACGAAGAGATAGGTATCACCTCGTTTTAATTTTGTGTTTTATGATTTTTTTTTTTGTTAATACATGCTTGTTGTAATAACATTTATATGCATATGTAGATGTTGGCCCCGAGCGTCCAGCTGGCATGCCTCCCATTGCGAGGAGACACCGGGTTGCAACAACGGATCCTTAGGAGGAGGGTGGTGACAGAGGAGAGCTCATTCAGAACCTCGAGGCTGTCACTCGAGGAATTTTGAATTACGCTCGGCTAGTGGATGTCCAGCTAGCATACCAGAGGCACACGGTGGGGGTGCCGACTTGCATCCACCGACTCCTGAGACGTTTAGTGCGAGCGGTGACGTGCTACCGTGAGCACCACCGAGACTAGATATCTAGGCTTTCTTTTGCATGCATATATTTTTTGAGAGACATGTTGTCTTTGGATGTACTAAGACAAACATGTATTATTTTTTGATGATGCACGCGGTGCAAACATTTGGACACACACACCACACACACACACATATATATATATATATATATATTATATATATATACATATTTTTTATGGTTTATTGTGTTTTATGCTTCTTATGTTATTTTGAATTACATGTTATGCAAATGCTTGTCCAACACATAATTAGCTAATGCATCAGTTAATGTATTAAATCGCCTTGGAATATGTTGATAAGTAATGAAATCAAAATCCCTTTTTGACAACTTAACACGTAAATACAACCTTAAAATACAATGGTCTCTGACGGAATAACGACCATTGAGCTGGTGGACGACAAGCTGAGAGTCCAAGTTCACAACCAATGTTCAAATACCGAGGTTAATTGCCTTAGCAAGTAACTCAATCACAACACTATGCTCAGCAACATTGTTCGTTGTACAACCTAGACAAAACCCTTGAAGGTCTACTAACTCACCATGAGGATCATAGATCACCCATGCCGCAAAGGACAAGTTGCGTGTACTGCGGGAGGCACCATCAACGAAACCAACGTAAGACGATCCAGACATCTGTACAACAAGCAAAAAGACACAATAAGCGGCAATCACGCTGACACACCAAGACAAAAACATGAAATCATGCACACACAACACTCTTGCTGAAAGCACACGTATGTGCAAAAAATAAAGTGCACGCATGATACTTTTTCAAGTCAAGCCCATCTCGGGACTTACCCTATTGCATCGCTGTGTGACCGGCCTAGATAGTGTAGGTGTCGTCTCGGCCCGTTTTGTAAAACAATCAACGACACCGATGATCTTCCCATGCCCCCCAGCCAAGCGAGGGTTACAAGCTAGAGGATCAATGCCCCCTTGTGCAGAGGGGCCGAGGGTAGCGAAAATGTGCAATGGGGAACTAGAACGAGCAGAAACCAAACCGAGCGTAGCAAGGTTCGGAGGTGGGAGCGAAAAGACACCCATAAGGGTGGGATCTTTAAAGAGTCCAGCTCCCACACTCTCTAAGGGAATGGAGGTATGCTCCACAACAGGTACATTACCTTCGGAAGAAGAAGCGAAGAAGGAGAGCTAGTCGACCGTGACAATTTTCCCCTGATGAGGGAAATGAATGACACGAAAGAGGGATGAAGCCACGACATGCATGGCATATGTCCAGCTCTGGCCCAAAAGGAGGTTGTAAGTGAGGTTAGCATCGACAACTTCAACTTCCACTTCAACGATCTTCCCTTCCAAAGTAATCGACAATCATTGGAGGATACCGTAAGGGCGCAATTCTCTCCCGTCAAAGGCTTCCAGTGTCGTTGGAGACTGACTCAAAGTCGGAGACCCAATCGCCTTCCAACAAGCAACAAACATAATGCAAGTTGACGCGCTTTCATCAAGAACTGTACGATGAATCATTTTCGAATTGATGATGACCTGAATGAGGAAGGCAATCTGGTGAGGCAGTCTTGGTACATGGATCTCGAGATCAAAGGTGATCAAATCCGAGTCGGCCGGGTCGATGCCACCGATGGCCGATAGCAAGGAATTCCTCTGGGGGGGGTAGCTCTGGAGAACTTCTAAAGCAGACATAGCTGATGGAGCCTGAGCTAAATCATCAACGATGCTGTAGTGCTGGGCAACATGAGCATTTGGGTTGTAAGACGATCTCTGGAGTACACATTTAGGAGGGGGTCAAAGAGGCGTCTCAGTGCTAGGTCTCTCAATATGGAGCGGACCAGAACTGGACGGAGGAGCGCTTGAGGGGACCTCAAGCTCCTTCCCGACGGATGACGGATATTCCTTTGCTCGAGTCGTAATATGAACGGGAATGGTTCCAGCCATGAACACTTGGGAACCAAAGGGAGAAGAAGACGAGGATGGATCAACCACCATTTGGGTTTGCAGTGAGGGTAAAGGTTCTTTCAGAATCGCAGGAATCCCAGGAGCACCTTTCAATAAACGACTAACTTCGGACCTCCTTGGGCAGTCTTTGGTATAGTGATCCTCGTCACAGATAAGACAAGGATACTTCGGTTTACGTTTGGCTCCTTCCTCGGGTGGAGGTTTAAGGGAGTCCTGTCTGGGTTGCTCAGATTTATTCTTCGCTTTCCCCTTCTTCTTTCCTTTCAAGGCTTTATCCGCCATGGTGGACTGGACGGCGTTAACCTCAGAAGTATTTCGAGAATTTGATACACCCTGAGAAGTGTTTTCGTTTGAAGCATTTGATTTTTGCTTCCCAGGGTTCGCGGATGATTTCTTCGAAGACGGATTTACAGAGCCAATAACACTGTCAACAGATGGCTTTGGTGGAGGTTTGGATGTTCCGGGTCTCGGGGCGTCAGGCAAATACTCATATAAGGTACCTGACTGAAAATAAACTAAGTCGAGGTACTGAGCATGCGTGATAGCCTGCTCTTCAGTTACACAAGCTCCCATAGCAATGTCCCGTGCGATTTTAGGGACAAAGGAGGTCGTAAACCAATCGGTTAGGAGTTGATCAGGAATCCAAAACTTGATCAACCGACGACGCCGTCTCCATTCATGTATATGATCGGATATGTGCGTGGCCGTGTCCTGTTTGAGAGACGTGAGGAGATGTGTTCCCGTCTCATACCGAATGGGTAATTGAAAATGAGTTAGAAATACCATTGCTAATGAGTTTAAATCTTGGAAGGATCCGCGAGTCAACTCAATGTACCACTTAGCAGCCGAGCCGGTGAGAGTCCTTTGGAACAAGTGGAGTCGGATTGAATCGTCAAGCCATGAATTTGACGAACACCAAAGGTGGTAATTCATAACGTGGGCTTGAGGATCTTCTCCAGCTTTTCCATCGAATTTGGGACAATCATCGGGTATTTTGGTTGGAACCAGTGGCCAGAATGGATTATGAAGGATAGGATCATTAGTCAATTTGGATACATCCGGCAGTTCCAATGTTGCTAAAAATGGTAGCTGAGGATTGAAGGACATCTGTGGTTGTGGATACGAGGTAGCACCAGAGTTCCAACTAGTTGCTGGTTTCCCCAATTAGTTTTGTCCGGATGGACCAGGCCCATAAGAGTTCTGTCCGCAGGGATTCTGTCCATAGGGGTTATAGCCATAACCGGACAGCTGACCCTGGATCTGCCCCCCAACACCCCATTGATTACCAACCTGGCCTACAGGAGCAACATACTGTTGCTGATAATTCTGATAAGGAGTGACCTGCATTTGTTGATAATTTTGGTACGGGGAAAACTAAGCTTGCCCCTGGGGTTGCTGGGCTCCATACTGAGCCTGGGGACCAGGCTTCACTTGGTAAGAAGGTTAGGATTGAAACCCACCTTGCATCTGAAGACCAGTTTGAGTCTGGGGCCTAGCATGGGGCTGAAAATAGGGTTGAGCTTGAGAAGCAATCACCATCTGCATGCTCGGTTGAGCAGGCCCAGAAAGATGTCCTTGAGAGGATGGAGATTGGGCCACCCGGCCAGAAGGTTGCCTTGGTTGAGTTTGGGACGGACCCACTTGCCCAGAAGGTTGAGCTTGCTGGGTGTTAGGTTGTCCTTGTACAATCGAGGGTTGTCCTTGCGGAAGAGATGTCTGAGCGGATTGAACGGTTGGTTGACCTTGGGGTTGACCAACCTATCTAGATGGTTGACTAGGTTGAGGAGTGGGTTGGCCTTGCTGCACGTAAGGCTGACCACCCTACCCAGAAGGGTACCCTTGTTGGATTCCAGGTTATCCTTGTAGCACATAAGGTTGTCTTGGATTCCCATAGGGTTGACCGGAAGGGTATCCCTACTGGACTCCAGGTTGTCCTTGTTGGATATAAGGTCGTCCCAGATTTCCAGAGGGTTGCCCAAGATAAGTGAAAGACGGACCACCATAGGCCGAAGGTTGTCCCTGGAAGGGTTGTCCTTGTGGGCCTCCAGGCTACCCTGGATAGGTTTGGCCGTAATACTGTTGCCCATAAGAAGGCTGCATATAAGACGGTTGACCTTGATACGATGGTCCTTGGTAAGGTTGTCCTTGATCCGGACGGAGCGCTTGGCCACCACCATAACTAGTGGTACCCCACGCGACGCTTAACGGGACTGAGATCTCAACCGCAAGCTGAGATGGCAAGGAAATATACAAATGATGCCCTATGGGGTCATAATAACGAGTTGGACCTTGCGCGCCCAGATTCTGGACGACATGCAAATACTGAGTATATGCCTCCGCTGTTGGAATGGCACTAGAAGAAGGTGGGGCACTAAGTGCAGGATGGACAACTCTGGGTGTATGTGCTGGTTGGCCACTATGTACTGAACCATGGGATATACCAACAATAGTAGTTATGATCGAAGACACCGTAACGGCACTAACAACTGGTGTTGAAGATGCTACACAAATAGTTGGAATAGTCGGAACTGACGTGACAACTGTATTGTGAACCTGTGAAATGAAAGATCCTGTAGTGGGAGTGATGTTGTGATCCCACATGGTACCTGAAGAGGAGTTCCTGGAACCCATAGCATCCCTCAAAGCCTTATAGCATAAGGGTACTGTGACACTGAGAGGGGTTACAGTGAAGGCCAAAGTTATAACCAGGGATGTGGCCGGATAGGAGTCTCGATACTTGACAAAACAGGTGTCTCACTCGCTATAGGAGATGTGTCATCCATGTCAGAGGAAGACATCGGGACTGAAACAACAGTAGAAGTAGAAGGAAAATCCTCTTCGTAAGGCTCCCAAACAGGGTTCCAAAATAGATCATGAAGATCGTCTTCTGGAGCACGAAAGTTCAACGGTTGGACACTTGGAATAACAGGAAAAGTGTCACCACAAACCGGTGTCTCAGGAGCAGCAGAAGAAGGAGACCCTTGGTCACTAGGGACGGGAGACGGGATCGATGGATCCGCCAGGATGATTCGATTCAAAAAATCCTAGACAAACTAACGAGAAAAGACCCTACTCAAAACTAACACAAACAAGATCTAACAGGGTAAGTGTGAATGTGGCCGAATATATTTTAAGACACAAGGACATAACTTGACCTTTTCACCTTTAAAGAGTCAAGAAAAGGACAAAAAGATGACTCTAGTCACCTTCGAATGTTTAGTCAGCCCGAAGTGACAGATGCTCACGTGAGCCTTTTCTTTTAGGGAGTCCGAAAAGGATCAAAAAGTGACTACGCTGGAGAACTAGGCAGAGGGTTTACTAGAAAATCCGTAAAACTGCATATACACCTTAGCAATCATATGAAAACCAAGGACTTCCGTACGACAGTCAATCTTCCCGAATGCTGTGTTCGGTGCGTTACGGGTCGTAAGGCGCCAGACACGACTTCCTGTGGATAAAGGATGATAACCTAGTGGAGTCTCCCCATATACTCGACAGTACGTGGGAGCACAAGTCCGTACTAGACCACAATTGAGTCACAAAGGGAGGAATCACCCAACCTTGAGTGGAAACAAAAGTGACTAGGTTTAACGACGCTGGAGCACATCTCTAGCCTAGACCTCTACAAAGTGAGCATTATGTTCCAATGCGTTGTTAGATTCATTCGATTTATTTTAAAGTTGATCTTGTATTAGGTTTCAGTTTTCAGGACTTACCGTACGTAATCTCTCAAAATTCCCTAAATGCAATCTATATGCCAAAATATGTCATTTCATTCGATGAATGCTAGTTACGAGAGAGTTCAAGAGCTTTCACACAAACTAAACGATCACAAAACAACAAAGAACTTCCCTAATGCAGCTAATGCAAATTAACAAACTTTTCTTTAAGATCAATAATCACTAATCGAAATGAAAAGTTCTAATTCTCATTAACTATTACAAAGCAAAAGAGATTTTTCCTTTTTTTTGATGGCAAAATGCACTAAACAAATTTGAGAAATGACAACAAACAAATTCAATTCAATACAAGCACATTCAGTTCCCTAAATCACAAATCAAAACTCCAAAGAACAGGAAAGATCCCAAAGACACCAATGAGCCGTGCAATCTAGGCTCAAAGTGAGACGAAGCGGAATTCAAGTGAAGACAAAGCAAGTCACCCAAATAACGCAACAAAACGATTTACAACCACCAAACAAGTGCAAGGGAGCAAACAAAGAGTCGACTGGACCACTAGAAGATCAAAACACCTGAGGAAGGCTCGACACACAAGGCCACTAGATGCCCTAGGGCTAGAAATGTGAAATCGATGGAAAAAAGCAAACACCCAAAGGGTAACGATCAAAGCCAATCAATTCACAGTCTAACACACTCAAGTAGTTTAAAAAAGGTACCTAGAACAAAAACCATGCTCAGAGGGCTCTTAGCCAAGCAAACTTCAAAAGTTCCCAGGCCTGGCGCGACTGTCAGGCTGCAACTAGCGCCTTTCGGGGATTGGCGCTGGTTGTCAATGTGCAACTTGCGCCAACTGGCGCAACTGTAACGCTATAAACAAGCGCTAGCCGAGTTTGCTATGGAAAAATAAAAACAAAAGAGCCAAAGCTAAGTCAATCAGTACCCAGGTACACCAAGGGGCAAGAAGCAACGCAGGGATTCAACCCAGAAAGCCAATCAAGCAGGAGAAACAAGAAACAACCAAGAAACAACCAAGAAACAAGGCAAGTTCCAAGTTGTTCAGTTCGTAAACCAAACCGAAGATGGACAGAAGTGGCGTTGATCTACTTTGCTAATGCGGAGCAATAACGTTTCGAAGGCTATCTGGCCATACTTCAGGCTCCGTCTAAAGTTTACAAATCAAACAACAAGACAAAACAAACAACAAGGCAAAAAGCCAACTCCCTAGCAGAGTCACTAAATTGTTGTGGAGGTAAATCCCCTCTGCGGACAGAGGCAATCCCTACTAGCCCAAATGGGGTCTAGCAACAATCAAACAACGCTAACACGCAGGTTCCTAATTGCAAATAAAAGACCGATGATGAGGGCCTACCTGGAATCCAATGCAAGTACTTGTAGAAGAGTCATCTCTCCCATTCCTTTGCTTCGGCTGGTCACAATCCCCACGATCCTCGTGAATGGACACATGCACATGCAAATAACAACACAAATACAAGCATAAAATCCAATAGATGCAACTATATATCAGTCAGAAAGGATATAACTCAAACATCATTATAAAGACAATAAGAGTGGAACCATAATGATAGTTGTCTATTATTATTGATAAACAAAGAAGAATACAACCATAGTTTTGACGTCAAATCCTCCTTCGGCTGGGTGATCAGCAGCACATGCCTTGCAAAGCTTGTTGGGAATGGGGAACAAGCCTCTCTCTCCTTGGTTACTTGGACAAGAATCTCCTCACTCAAGATTTAGCCTCATGGGAATGAATAAGGCTTCTTGTAGCATGAACTTAGCAATTCTCAGACTTTGAGACTTAGAATTTGGAACTTGGAGACTAGAACTACTAACTAGCTTGTCAAAGGCAAAAGGACAAGCTTATATAGAGAGAGGAGAAGGAGTTAGGATCATCCACAAGATTCATGGGATTGGCCTTATCATTAAGAAGCTTCCATGAGAGGTGGAGAACTACTTCCCTTCTATGGAGATTCGAAGCCCAACTGAACTAACTCAAGCCGTAATCAGTTCATGAATAGGTTAGGAAGAACCTTCGTAAGTTGGTTTGTTAAAAACTTTACCCAACTGGGCTGGCACGAGTGCGAATCTAAGAGAGGGTGCCATTTGGCACACCCTCTTTGGAGGATTTCCCTCATTGGTGCAAGTGATACACTGTGGAACAATGCCAATGGAAAAAGGGCTATTTTTATGGGTATTTTGCAGAAGGTGTCTTTAGGACACATAAATTACATACTCAAGGGGATACAAAGCAAGTGTTTTCAGGTTATGTCACTTCTCACAGGTCCCAGAATAAGTCCTCCAATGTGCGGGAGAAGGGGTAACAGGGACGGTGACAAATTACTGTGTAACAAGTCATGTTTCGCATGAGTATCATCATAATTTATAGATTACAAACTGTCCAGATTCTACCCATAATTTTATTTTGCCTACCTCTCTGAATCTGGAACAACCTCAACCCCCTGAGGAAGACATCACTGTTTGTGGGATTTCTCATCCTCCTCTTGACTTGTTACATAATAATATTGTGTCCGTAAATAATTCAAATGATGAACAATGCTTTCTGGGAAACTGATCTGATGGTCTCGCCTTTAAATCTCTCATACATCTTTTTGGTCTTGAATCTGAAATTACATAACATCTCTTCTGATCGAGTTCATTCAACATACCTCGCACTATATCCCAGGATCACATTCCCCTATGCATGATGACTTTGGTCTTGTCTCAAGTAACATTTACTGTATTATCAAATCCATGAAACACATGAGGCCTGTAAATCTGTCTTTTTCTTTGGTGAACATAAATGGGCAGGATGTGAGTCCGGGTCTGATCGGTGCTCCTTCATTTGACCCTGTGCGCCCATTCTACCCTAATTTAGTCCATGGGTCTACTACATAGGTGGTTCCTTAAGATCATTCACATCTTTATCTTGCTTGCATTGATTGCAATCATGTGTATGGGGGTGATGTTTCACAGTCAAGGGATGTAGATGTTGAACCCCTTATGCCTAATCTTTGCAACTCGCAATTTTTAGCAGGTGAAGAAGAGGGCTATGCATCTTGCCCAACTCAATATGGATCTCTCATTGATCCATTTTTTCAGTAATTCTCATTTTACCAGAAATATATTCACTCATGCCTCTGGTGTTTTTCCTACTTACTCGGCTGTTGATCCTATGAAGCCCCCAGAATTTGATGACCCACCTTTCGAATGTTTAGGAACTCATCAAGAAGTTGAGGCACTTCAGCTTCCACTAATGGTTATGTCAGGTTCTCACATTTGTAATGAGACCCATGAACCAAGTCGAATTAGGGTTTCTGAAATGAGGGTTTCTGCACATCACACTCCTCACAACATTTTCTCACTAGATGCAATCTCATCTTGGAAACCCTCTGATTTGAGCAATGTATCTCTAAGAAAATATTTCCATGACCTTTCAACTGATGTGCATCAACCTCTATATCCTAATTTATTTGTTGAAGGGAGTGCTCTGGCCATTGTCTCAAATCTTTTTTATTGTCTCGTAGCCAATACAGTCTGTCAACATACACAATCAAATGATACCTTACAATCTCCTATATGGGAGGGTGTCAATCACCTGATCGCGCCTTTGCCTAACACTCTTGAGGTTGATTTAGTTCATTCTTAGGAACCTAAAGAGTCTCATTTGTCGAGCTGCCAATCTATCCATACTCAGACAATGGATCCAATCCACAATATTTTCATTGATAGTTGTCCTGTCACAACCAATGATAATCGTATACAGCCATCTACAAATCTTGCGAAGCTACCAATATTTGATGGCATGTCATTTGAAGGTTTAGAGGTTGGCCAGGACGATGAGTCATTTCAGCTTTCGCTAATGGTTATGTCAGGTCCTCACGTCCTTGACGAAGTCTATGAACAATTTCAAACTAGGGTTTCTGAAATTAGTGTTCCTATGTTTGAATCCTCAGGGATCTCAGTTACACCCGATAGAGGCCCCTTTTTTTAGGGTTATCAAGTTGATCGTCCTCTACATCATGATAGGATTTCTGATTGGATTAATCTGGAAAATTCCTTTAATAGTTGGCAACATCTTGCCTTTCTTGCTTTGGATTTAGGGTTAAGCATGAACATAAGTATGTCATGTCTAGATGACTATGAATTTCATGCCTGTAATTCGGCTTACCAGGATTGGGTTGTGATTTTCCTTGAAAGGTATATTTTGGCATGTTTCCTTGTAAGTAAACGAGGTTTTATTTCTATTTTGCATACTTTATAGGTAAGCATTTTATTTTTTGCACAACTCTTTTCACAAATTCTAATTGTGGTCATCTTGGTTTTTGTAGGTCGAGAACTGCTACGGTGGCTGCATTGGAAGTTTGATTTCACATAACCCAACCTATGCTTTGGTTAAATTAGGATTTAGGGATTATACTAGTTAGATTTTAATTTTGCTTATTAATTGGCTTATTAGAATTTGCTTTATGAGTTAAATGTGTCATGCTTCATTTTCTTCACTGTAGGTAGTTAGTTCCGTGCTTGTTTAGTTTTTCACTCATGTCCTTGAATTTGTTTGTTGTTGCATGGAATTCATGAAATCTCTGCATATGCATCCCATTGGTCCTTTAATTTGAATTAGTTGAGCTCTTCTGCACATAGTATTACATTGCATCATTAGCCCAGTCTGCTGCATTGCATCATACACTTTCCTTCTCGCTTGCAACACGCTCACCTTTGACCTAGCTTGGAAATTTCACCTATGTTGCATGCCGCTACATGAGCCTTCATGAACCTAAATTTTTTAGACTTGTGGTGTTGTGAATAACTTTCTCACACCTTTTTCTCTTGCTCCAACCTTAAAGTGTATTGCTTCGACCCCTTCACACCTGTTTGTAAACCCTAGGAGAGTTTCCTGGTCACCTAGCCCTAGAACTAAAACCTTGGCCCTATGATTGTGTGAAGTTGTGATGGTTACGCCAATGGGTAGCCTCTCTTAGAGGAAATCATCAATTTTTCATCCTAGATATCTCTCCTACGAGTCTAATTTATTAACAAGGAAAATAGGAACAAATTGCTCATGGGGAACCTTAATCAGTTTAAATGACCTATACCCATAACCTGAAGCTCGCGCTCAACGTGGTCTTTATTGTTTCGATGACTTGTGTTTTTGTTCACTTGTTGATGGGAAACAAGATGTGGAAGATTGGCATAAGGGAAAACCTAAATCAGTATATCTCTTAGTTTCTGTCAAATAAGAAACAATCTCTCTTGCTCGTAAAATAACTCGGGATCCCTCATCCGCCCTGGCGCAATAAAAATCCAGAAATAAGTGCAAATGCACACGTAAAAGAAAGTGAAACCAAATAAAGGATAAAGGATCGAGAAAGGCTTCCTGCGCAGAGAGGTAATGCAATGACTCCACCAGGGTATTGACCAGGGTTGCTGGCAGCAGAGCAACGTTTGTGATTTCTTGAAGTGACTCCACTGGGGTACTGTCCAGGCCCATTGGCAATGGAGCAACACTAGAAACTTACTTCTAAAATTTTGAATACAATAAGCCCTCTGCCTTGTTCTTTGTATCATCATCAACTACGACATGTGTGAACTGTTAATTAGGTGTTTACTGACTAGCAAGACCTAGCTGAGGCACGAGGGAAGGCATATCTGCAAAGGTCATGGCAACACAAGAGGTGCCTATAACATCGGTTCAATATTCCCTTACATCATTATTCACAGTCAGACTACTACAGGGGTGTTGATAGAGATACTGGATTCTACCAGCGGTTCGCCAAATATTGTAGTCGCTACAACACCACCCAAATTTTTGGGCATATTCAAAATTTTGGGTACCCCACCAATTACCCCAAGCTTCTAGGGCTTTTTAATAGGACCCCAACCAGTTTCTCTCCTACCAACTTTGCATATCCCCTCCCTTTGGAGCGCCCACTCACGTTTCATGCATAACATTCACGCATCATGTTTTATCTTAGATATAGGCCTCATAATCACATTAGGGTTTCGAAGGTTAATGATTTCAATGATGTGTTAAGAGTCTCTTTTGATTTTAAAACTCATCTTCGCATGATACACATCATGATCAATGGATGTCCTATATTTGAACAAACATGCATTCAAGGTGGATACCCATAAGAGTGACAATATTAGGGTTTATGAGAAACCCTAGATTGTCAAAAGAGTGATCCTCTACCTGTTGTCACTGTATCCCATCAGAATCACATGGCATCCTCATGGGAGTCATTGCAACACATTTTCCTCAAGTCCTTGGCCAATCCTTCACCTCAGCATGTGCGTTAGGGTCTGTGGGAATTATATATTTCCCTTGCATCCTTATAACTCTGGAATATGTGTTGAATGTCCAACCCTATTCTGAAATAGTCCTCACCCTCAAATGTGTATTAACAAGATATTTCTAGGCGTTTATCCTATAAGCAGGAGATTACCTTGGGCCTTATATAATACCATGATCACTTGTAATTAGTAAGCCCGTTAAGGTGCTTGAATGTTGAGCTGATTTCCAAATGAAAGCATAATTCACTCAACCATACAAGGTATGACACCTTAAATTGGGATAATTGGGATGCATTTTCCGTTAATGAGTTATTTCCATTGTTTTCATTAAGTTCCATGCTTCCACGTGCAAATATATACATGTGTATGTTGTTTGGGTAAAGTGATTGGTTTGTTTCACCTTCTCTGTAGGGATCAAGGGGAGATAGCTCGGACACATATCCAACGAGGCAAGCATTTTCCAAAAAACTAATGTTAAATGCGGACGTGAAGGGTTTCTAACATAAGTTGTGGGTTGGAAAGATACTTCCATACAAGCTCTAAGAATCAGTCATAACACACCAAAGGAAGAACATAAAAAGGTGGATGAATTAGGAATGTAACAGTCATTGAGTGAGCTCAAAAATCACGAAGAGAAGTTCAAGAGTCATGAGGGGAGGTCAAGGGTCATAGGAATTAAGTGGGGCATTAAATGGAATGGGCATGGGTGCACACCCACTAATAAAATATCTACACTAAATAATACCTTCCTTTTCGAGTCAATGCGTTCTTCATTTGTTTCAAGAACTGGCAGCTTCGTCAGAGTGCATTAACTATAGGGTGGTGCCCCTCTGGGCTTTACGGGTGATTCTAGAAGAGAGGAAGTGCTTTTTGTGGCTTGTGCCTAAGGCGAGTACCCAATGCTAGGCAACGTCTCAAAAAGATACATAGATGAATAGAGGCATTTGAAAGTATGACCCAAAGGCAAGATAAGGCAGTAAAGAATACTGGAAACAAAACTAGTTGAGCTTCATGTCATTATTTCCAAGGCATGATATCATTTTATGACTTTGAAGACAAGCTAAAAGTCTGAAGGCCTTTCGACAATCAATATCAACATTACATCATTGTAAAATGAGTTGGAAATCACAAATCAATGTTATATTAAAGTAGAGGCTTTTATATATATGTATATCTAATGAGATGTCAAAGCAGAACACTATGATGCTCACATTTTCAGGCCTCACATACATTAGCGTTGCATTAGAGTGGCACTTTTCAAAGAACATAAATATTATGTGTATACATGAATTGGTAGCCTCAAAGGCACCCGCGCAAATAATGAATAAAGTGATTTTGGATCATCAAAGGTACATCTAGCGATATCGCTTGGAGAATATGCTACACCAATATGCTATTGGGGTCATGTTACAAGGAGACATTTCACTGAGTGCATTGCCCATATTATGTTGAGGTGTCTATGCTGAAAAGTGCCAGTGGTTAAACTATGCAGTGAGAAAACCATATAAAGAAGGCGTGTGCTAGAATCATGCCCAAACCTACCCATAAGGAACAAAGAGCCATAGACACATAAACATTGCGAAGGAATTTAGAAATTGAGGGCAAGAAAGTGTGATGCATTCGACAAGGGGATGGACAACATATATTGTTTTAGGCTGCCATTGGAGGCACATGTCAAAGAGGATATTTCGAGCCCAACTTGGGTGTTTAGATGCTAGGTGGAAGTAATACCATGAGCACGGTGAAAGGGTCACATATTCCTTACGTGAAGTGGCATTATCTTTTTCCAAAATTAACTATGAGAGATTGCCCTAAAATAATCAATGTTAATATGAAAAGGCATTGAGGACTACTTAGCAGTGTTTAGCTCAGGCCCACATAATATGATCAACGAATCCATGGATCCCTTGCGCAAACAGTGGCGTTGTTCAAGCCTGTGAATATGTGCATTCACATAACCAAATTCACACTGAAAACTTAGGTATTGTGGTCCTATGGAGACTAAGGAAGGGTGGTTGGGTTTTGCGCCAAACGATGCAACGACATCTATTTTCAACAAGCCATGTTGACCCGTTGTATTAGTATTTGGATAGGACAACCATGCTAGAAGGAACGCATTAATGCTTATGAGGCAAAAACGAGGTCACAATATGAAAAGGGTCGTACTAATATTGTTGAAGCTTCACTGATCACTTCACACTAAATTCACGGTTTCTATTAGCTCCAAATCGACGCAGACCATGTGTTTAGAGCAGACCCCTCCAGCTTCACACACTCGCCTTGTTACATGGCACTGACCCATGAAAATACGATAGTGTAAGAGGCGTATAAATTATGTAGTCTCAAGATCAAACATATAGTATTTGTTGCTCACACAACACGTATCTCACACCGAAATTCGCAGCTCCCCCACTCCATTCCTCATCCATGCACTTCTGTAAGCTTCACTGAGAAGATTCAACCTTCCAATGAAGTAAAATACATGGTATGCAGGAAGACGTTGAGCTGGACTTTTAGGCCTGCGTTAGAAATGAGCACCACAATGATTCACACCCAAAACACAGATATTTGCAAGCCCAACGATATCAGAGGAGACGAGGCTCAGAAATGAAGCTCTGAATGTGATGTGCAACCATGCTACTGAGTCGCAAGATCACAATTTCAGAACCTCAAACAAGTGCTAGAAGTGTGACCTCGCTTCAAATGCGACCATGTGATTAATGGTTGCTAAATCGCACACAAAGTCCTCAAGTGGGCATCCAAGAGATGCGACCTACGACCTTGTGACTTCTAGGAGGGTCGCACTTTCTGCCAAGTCGTTGAGTCACATTACAACCCCCAGGTGCCTCACAGAAAATGTGACTAGCCATTAGCTGCGACCTGTAGATGCAACATGCATGTTGTATGACCAAGTAACCTCCATAAGTTGCGTTTTTAAGCTATGACCACCTCCCACCTGCGGCTTTGTCATCAAATCTGTGACCTGAGGACGAGCTCTCTGCTAAAAGATATAGTGTCAAGCAATATGCCAGGATACATTCTAGAGAACATATCAAAATAATCATGCAAAGAATGAGGAAAGCCATTATAAAATGCCATGGAAGACTGAACTATTTTTAAGGAAAACATATCAAGGTCCATGAATTCTTGCCTATTATTATTGTTTATATTTTGACTTATCTTATTTAAGTAAATTCATATTGGTAATTAATCGATGGTTGTATGTGATTGTAGGGTTAAGGTTGTGAGCAGTGTGTTGATATAACAAATATATCATCCAATTTCTAAGCATTATGCCAACCGACATGGCATAACGTGAAGCTACACTCAAAGCTCATTATGAGGATGATAGCTTAGAGCAACAACCGAAATGACAAGAGGTTACTTCTGGTAGCAGTTGAGGATGAGTCTCAAAGTTAGAAATAAGGAGGCAAGATATTGGTCCATATAGAATAATTATATTTTATTATGAAGCTTGCATGGGTAAGGTTCTCCTCCAGCAAGCCAGATCGTCCCTTACAAGCTTCAAGAACCCCTCAATAAATGCCAAGGCTCATCACCAAAGGATTAATGAATGTGACTGAAGCACAGTGGCAGGAAAACAAGTCGGTTTATGACCAAGCATCTGCATCATTGTGAGATATGGGCAATAAGGATTTTAGGGTTTCTAATAACCTCTACATCCCTCCCCTCTCTCCTTGTCATCATAATGTAAATTTCACCCACCATTATGTTAGCCAGTATTTTGGGACTGATTTGGGCATTGTAATAATCATTCTAGCCTGAGAAAGAAGTGGGTAATCTCAAGAGTCATGAGGGTAGCCGAAAGGTCATGAGGGAAGGCCAACGGTCATGGTAGGTGAATAGTCACCTATCCTCTATAAATGTTCCCTTAGGCCTCATTCGCCAGTGGAAATTTAGCACTTGAGTTGAGGCCAATATAGAGAGTTGATTGATGCTTGAGAGCTAGGGCCACTCAGCTCTTGGTAGCTAGGAGAGTGGGTTTGTAGTAGGGTTAGGGTTTTTACATCAGGCAATGGTATGAACAACCCATGTTCCAGTATTGGGTATTGACCAATTACATGATATGTATTTGAAGTTGCAGCATATCAATAAGATGTTTTCTTTTATCTTTGGCATTGATTCCCATGCTCACTCATGGTCGTCCCTAGAGGTCTGGTACCTCACCATATTTGTATGTGTGCTTTCATATACACAAGATGTTATGTTCTGATACATAGTGGTTTCATGTATGTTTCGCTTTCGATTTTGTGTTTATTTGTTCCTTGCCATATCGGTGACCTATTGTGAACTGCTTCGCAATTGACCTCCAGTATGTTCTTGTTTATTATGTTTGATGGGGTTTTAGCTCACTAATCGCCCTCATCGTTTATCACTTCTTATCATTGTTGTGTCTTGTTTAAACATCTTTTTGCAATTTGTCAATCTTGGGCTAATTTTGTCTTGCTGCCCGAGCACTTCATTCTTGTCCCACTCTGGCACCTTCTCATTTGATAACCAAGAGCAGAAAACATTCATGGTGGTAGCCAGGCCCACATACCGGATGGGGCTCCTATCCCAAATGGTGTGAGGTCTAATTGGGACTTTACATCGGGGAGACCCCTTAGTCGTTGGCGGTACATTTTGGCCCATTAACAGGGGTAATGGTAGATATTGAAGGAGAAAGTGTCCTAAAAGTAATTGAGATAGTTGATGATAGTAACCTGTACCTTGTGCTACTTGGCATTGATTAGGCCTTTGACATGGATGTGGTCATCAATCTGAAAAAGCACATAATGAAATTCGAAAGGAAGGAGCTTAGGGTTATTGTTCCATTAGATCTAACTGAGGGTGCACGATATACTGAACCAATCAACGATTATGAAGAAGAACACGACCTGGACCAAATCTATAAGATCACTGCTCACCATGAGGAGTGGATCAACCCTAATATGGATGGACGAATCGCGAGGGATAGGGATATTTCCTACACATTGAATTTTGATGAGAAGATTGAGCATTAGCAGAATCGACTACATGAAGTATTATCGTTGCGCTGTAATAGGATTACAAAGTCTCTTTGATGCATATCCAATGAGGTACGAAATTTACCTTATTATGATGGTTTAGAAGATGTAAATTTGTTTTTGGATAGTTTGAAAGGGATTTACTGGAGGAACATCGGTTCTAAGCTCTAGATATCGCGCTGCAAGCTACGCCTGCCCATTGGTGGGGTACACATAAATATAGCTTTGTCGATTGGAAGGAGTACCAAAGAATGATGAAGTTGAGGTTTGGGTATGCCAATACTTGCCTAATGGAAAAATACACAGAGAAGAATGATCCAAGCGAGCATTTGGCACAATGGATGAAAGCATGGAGAGAAGAATCACAGTCGGAATGGGTTGATATCCTCTGCCACACGTTGGATACAATACCAATGAAATGGTATTTGCAAACGAAGATGCGACATGGGACCACATAATGTGATGTTTTGAAAAAAAGCTTTTTGTTAACTTTTATCTTCGAAGATGGGCTTGAATTTATAGATGAAGCACTGCAGATGATCAACACTGTGATTTTCAAGATGCCTCAAGAACTGGTTGCATGGGTACAACTAGATTGGAGTACACAGCTATGCCATGTGATTGAATGTTATATTGTGACTGTAGAGGAGGGTGAAGAAGGTCCCAGAAACATCAACATTCTCATGTTCGAAGGACAGTACGAAGTTGAGGGACCTAAGATAGAAATCCCTCATATATCAGAGCCTTTAAATACCAAGCAAGTGAATATTGGATCAGAAGCACAACCGAAGTTTGCGAAGATAGGTGACTATTGGGATGAAGATACAATTGATAAAGTCATGGAGCTGTTGCGCGAATATCAGGACTTGTTTCCCATCAAGTTCTTTGATCTCAAAGGGATAGTAGGGGATCTAGGCATCCTGAAGATTACTTTAAAACCATATGCAAAGCTAGTAAAGCAATGCCCCTATCGATTAAATCCCAAATATAAAGAAAATGTGCGCAAGGATTTGGATAAGATGCTGGAAGCTGAGGTCATTGAACCTATGTAAGAGTTAAAATAGGTGAGTTCCATGGTGGTTCAGGGAAAGAAGCAGCAGGATGAAATTCAGATATGCGTAGACGTGCGTCCATGATCCATTCCCTATGCCATTTACAGACAAGGTATTGTAGAATGTTGGAGGACAGGAAACCTACTCATTCATAGATGGATTCTCAGGGTACCATCAGATCAAGATCGCGCTGGAGGATCAGAGCAAGACCACCTTCACAACTAAGTGGGGTTGTTTTCAATACATAGTGATGCCTTTTGGACTCAAGAATGCACCCACAATCTTTTCACATGTAGTAATTGTGGCTTTCAAGGAATTTATCCACAAATTTTTATAGGTATACTTTGATGATTGGACAATGTTCGGATCGGTAAAGCGCCATGTTGCTAGTTTGCGCCTCATGCTGGATACCTGTTGAAGACATCAGATCACCCTTAACCTGAAGAAGTGCATCTTATGTGTACCTTATGGGATACTCTTGGGTCATGTGAAATGTAATCAAGGATTGATGGTAGACCCTGCCAAGATGGCCATCATTGTTAATTTGGAATCCTTGAAGATCGTTAAGCATCTGCCCGCAACGTTGGGCCATACCAGATATTACAGGAAGTTCATCAAGGCATATGTGCAAATAACTACACTGATTGAAATATTGAAAAAGGATGCAATATTTTTTTGGGACGAGGATTTCTAGAAAATTTTGGATGTTTTGAAGGAGAAAATGGTTACCGCGCCCATTTTAGTATTCTCGGATTGGAAGAACAAGTTTCATGTTCATGTAGATGCATCTTGTATTATGCTAGGTGGGGTACTAACCCAACTAGATGAAGGAGATATTGACCACTGTTAGGAAACCATCTCACAAAAAGATATAAAATATAGATCAATGCCTTAGAATTCAGCCTCTTCGAGGGGGAAACCTCCTTTACATTACACAAATGAACAATTCTTGGATGATACAAGTGACTAAACCTCCCTTCTATATATAAGAGTCTAAGGGGTCACAATCTAATCAAGCCGACATAACAGTAATAACATAAGGGCACAAAAATAACAATAGTGGGTTTCTATGGGGCATACTAATAACAAGATGGGGACAATAGGGGCATAATAATAATAATAAGGTTTACAATGACAATAGTAATGGGGGAATCACTAGTATTATAGGGGCCTAACATGCCCCTCTCCTTCTGAAAAGCATTGTCCTCAACGCTTAAGTAATTATAGATGCTTTTGTATAAAATTCTTATCTTGCCATGTGGAATCTTCAGCGGATAAGTT
>APFE031256365.1:0-12975 GCA_000404065.3 Pinus taeda | reverse complement strand
AGTACCCGGATCTACCGCGATCCACTTATATTTATCCACCAACAGATCCTCCATCTTGAGTTTCCACAACTCAAAACTCTAACCATTAAATTTCTCGATCACTATCTTTCCACTGCTCACCATCTTGTTTCACCACTAGAATCGATCTTGCAGATCTCCCACTGAACAGGGTCTACCACAGGCCCGAGCGAAACCCCTCAACAACAAAGGCGTCCCCTTAAAGCCAAAACAACTCTGATACCAAATGTAGGTTTTAACCCTGTATAGAAATTACCTGCATATGAATTCTATAGCACAGAAAATAAATAATGCAAAAGCATAACACATAAAACACATATACACAGAGATTTTCCCCTAGATCCCAAAACCGGGACTACCAGCTTGATATTTCATTATGTTCCTTTCAATGTTATAATACATATTTATACATGCCAAAGCATCCAATAGCATGGGCCAAAAACTATCACATCCAAAATCATGGACAAAAAACCATCGTGTCCAAAGACATGTGCGAAAATCATGCACAAACCATAGGTGGTTCTGCCCAACCTAACATAGGTTCCAAAACCAAAACTTTCCGGGGCGCTGCCCCGGACCCCATAGAGTGGGGTTAACTATACCCCTCAAACCCCCTTGTGATCCCCCTGCTACGGAATCAGTGCAATGAAAAGGGGGCTCCACCCCCCCTCTAACCCCCTGGTTAGCTACGTGGGCTAGTCGTGGAAAGAATATAACACAACCCAACATTATTTAATTCTTTTAATATTGAGGAAATTTTTGGTTTATTGTGAGCAATGTGTCCCACCCGTCTATTTGATTTTTCACCACCACGTAATGCCCCCAGTGGTAGGTTCCTGTGAGGGAACACATTCAATCTATGTTGAGGTCCTTGAGCCTAATAACAAGTTCCTCAGGTAGAAAAATGAGTCCTCCTGTGATATTCCACTAGTCTAGTCAACACTACTACTTGAATGAGCCTAATGTTCATATCACAAGAAAGCAAAAAAAGATGTTGGAGTACGAAGAGGAATCTTATAATTTAGTGGTTTCTTACTTGCTGATGGAAATTTTCCATTGCACCATCTGGTTATTGCGAGAGTAGGATGACTAATGGAAAATTACATAGATAAATAGTTAATTGGTCACAAAATATATAAAAATCCTTATTTAATTCTTTGAGTACTGAGGAAATTTCTGGTTTATTATGTTGATTAAGAAAAAATATATGAATTATACCTTTTTATTATGATAATTAGAAGAAATAATTTTTTTTTACTTTCCTATTAAAGTGTTGAAACTTTTCACTAAGAAAAACTCCAAATAGAACAATATAACACCAAACATTTCATAGCGTTTTATTCTTTAAATAGATCGTTAATAGAAAACCCTAAATACTTGTTGACCTATCATTACTGGGTACCAACTATCCATTTGTCCTTATAAAGTGGACCTTTTTATATTAAATAACTATCAACTATTGCCTAATGGACATTATTCAAAGTGGATGGTTGCATACATCAATTGATTGACTCCTAAGTAGTTTAAAGTATGACAACTAGGATAAGACATGAAAATAACCTTGCTCCTCAAAAGAAACATTTTTTTCAAGGCTAGAGATGAGGAAAGTGCTACAGAATTGTGATTGATTACCATGTTGCATATGAAAGGCTACATATCTTTCCACTACGTTAATACTTGAATCATGTATTGGTGCACTTGACATTGTTTAATATTCAACACTACGACAAATAATAACCAAATGGAGTCTTTTTCATATTTTTTTTGATAATTTAGTACATCCCTTGCACTATGATATGATGAAATTCTTCATGTGAGACATGGGAAAGGTATGAAAAAACTTTGAGTGTGCTAGAAGAGGTAAGATATAGGAATTTTTTCAAACACATTGTATGATTTTATTTGATCCATGGAATTTTGGTGTTAATATCGGGGGTTATGTTCTTTGCATGGTGGTTTTTTATAAGGTTGCAGGAAAATAAACACATAATCCGCTTTTACAAAAGAAAATTTGGAGAGATGCTAATCTACTTGTGGTTTCATTCTATATTGAGCTATAAGAAAATTTTGTTTAAATGTGTAGAGAACACCTTCATTATTATGAAGTGCATTATCCATTGTCTAAACCTTAGAGATGCTTAGTAAATACGAGGTTACTAACAAGGGTTTTCAGCCATAAGCAACTTCATATGTTGTTGTTTTCATAGCTCAATCATAAGTGGTATTGTACCACCATTGTGCTAGGAGAAGCCATTATGCCCATTGGCGTGGTTTTGCAATCAAAAATAGGTTTCTAAGAACTTATTGATCACTTTGGTTAGACCATCTATTTGGGGATGTTACACATGCTTAAGATTAGCTGGTTTTGTATGTCCATGTTAGCAATTTTTAACAAAATAATTTTTCGTTTAGAAATTTCATGGCACATGTTGTTTTGACCCATGGTTTTCTAATTCTAATTAAGAAATAATACTGTAATCTAATCTGAGTCAATGGATTAAGGGTTTCGGATGTCACAAAATCTTATATATTGTATTGTAAACAATGATGCTTCTTGATGATAAAAATGATTCCAACATTCCAACTTTAAAAAAAATCCAAAGAAGACAAACACAACAAAACCATACATGGCTATGAAAATTAGTATACTCAAATATGAGTCTGTAACAATGATCGTGATCGACCTCTTATGTACATCAACCACAACAAATTCATTAGATATTTACCATCGCTATATCTGGTGAGCTACTAGGCCTTTTGGAAGCAAACTATTATATCATATACTCCTTTGAACACAAATATAAATCCCTTCCACCCATCTTCAATGTCAACATCTCCATTTTTTCTCGCGAAATCCACTAACTCCATGACATACTCCAAATAAGAGAACAATATCTTTGTAATTGGTATAAGAGGAAGCAACTAAATACCTAGTTTAAATTCTATACATTCAGGCTTTGGAAACCACAATTTGTTGTTCTGTTTAGTCCCCCACAAAAGCCCCACTATGTGGTTCTCTTTGACTAGCTTAGCCTCATAGAGTCTATTGCTCGGCGGAACATGCCATAACAGTTTTGTAGATCTTATTTCTAGCATGGACAAGGTCGACTCAATGCTCATCAACAACAGTATCCAGAGAATTGAGCTCATCACTTCTCAATAGAAAATGTGGTTTTAACGATGAGGACTTGAATAATATATGTATACTTGACATTGAAATATTTATTTTTCATCATGATTGATATTATCCACATTTAGATGTTAACACATACCTCTTCATATTCAGAAATATAACACATGTATTTATTTTATTATTAATATTTTATTAAATGTTACATGTCAATTCCATATTAAAGATTAAATGAATTATTTCACAACTTAGAAACGATCTGCTAATGGAATATGAACTAACTCTCTCTCTCTCTCTCTCTCTCTCTCTCAATATGTATATTGAAATGTATTTAAAAGCTATACATCAACCCCATCTCTCTCTCTCTCTCTCTCTCTCTCTCTCTCTCTCTCCTTTTACTCAATATGTATATTGAAATGTATTTAAGAGCTATACATCAACCCCATCTCTCTCTCTCTATGAAGGTTGCACTATAATATTTGTTGATTAATTACACATTATTTAATATGAATAATATTATTTTTACAACCCCATGGGGTGTAATTCAATTAGGGAATGCCTTTTTATGAAGTAATTAGTAAACCATGAGGTTCAAAGTTCAAATCTTTTTGGGTTAAACCAACAACAAAAAAAATTAGTTTTACAAGATATTATGAAGGTTGCACTATAATATTTGTTGATTAATATATTTTTATTTTAAACATTATATTTCAATTAAACAAAAAATTAATTACACATTATTTAATATGAATAATATTATTTTTACAACCCCAAGGGGTGTAATTCAATTAGGGAATGCCTTGTTATGAAGTAATTAGTAAACCATGAGGTTCAAAGTCAAATCTTTTTGGGTTAAACCAACAACAACAAAAATTAGTTTTACAAGAAATTACATATCCTCTCTATCTTAAAAAAAATACATATTTAATTTTTTCCTGTAATTATTTTATCTCTATGTAAATTTAATGTAAAATTAAACGAAAATTAAAGTATAATTACAAATATTTAATATATAAACCATTCAAATGATAAGAAAAATGTAAATAATAGATCTAATAAGGACTCTAGAAGGTAATAAAGTGTCCAAGAATATGCTCTATATAGCTTATCTTTCTATGGATGATCTTTCTATGATATGTTTATAAATTGTATGTAATACTAAGTTGAAAGGTATACTCAAACATCATCTTTAATCTAAATTTATTTATTTATTGATTTTTTATGTACTTTTTTAAAAATTAAATCAAACCAAGAGTTTATTGGCAACAACTTTATATATGATTTTGATTATAGTAACAATTGTATCTTTTAATTATAATTTTTTTCTTAATTGTATATATGATTGACAAAGTTATTTGAAATAAAATAAAGTTGGAAAAAATAAAAATAAAAAAACAATTTAGCAAAGCCCAAAAAATAAAGCCATATTAATTTTTCTTTTTAATTTCCTAACTTACATATTTTTTAGATGGAAAAACCTCAAAGAAACCCCCAATACTCTTCTATTGCTAAATGTTTGCATGTAAAACAAATGTGTTTCATACATTCATATAATTTTGACCAATTCTTATTGCTACATTACCACTAAAATGTTTCCCAAACCCATCCTCTATAATATTATCCTTGCAATTTATAGGGATGTGAAACACTCAAGAAAAATGCAGCTAAAAATTCTTCACATTATAGACTACCATCTTCACCATGACAAAATGTTAAGGAAGGGATAAAAAGTGAATTATAGAATACAAACCAAAAACCGCGAACACATTGTACATAGGTGAAGTGACAACTCACTTAAATCCCTGAAACTGCAATTTTTTTATGTTCTTCTTGGGAGAGGTAATGGAACATCACTGTTGGCAGTGTTATGCTAGCCACGAGGCTTGGGCCTACATCATAATTCAGCCAAAAGTGTAATATGATCATATGAACACTCGCGAGAGGGAAGACCTATCTCTTTAGGCAAGATCTCTTCATCCAAAAGCTCTAACAGAAACTCCTCCATAAGTGAATCTGTTGTATACAAAATATAGTCAACAGTTTCAAAAAAATGTTTAGTACAGTTGGCAAATAAAGGTTCATTTGTTGTAAGTTCCATTCTTCTTTGTTGATGGTCTAAACCTTACGTTATTCCCACCATTCTTGTAAAGGAATAATAGATACTAACTAGAAGTAGTTGGTAAAAAACTTGCTTTTCAGAGGTAATATATCAAGGGGATTTGTTGTTAAGTCTAGATGTGAGGATTCAACTTTTCCCATCGCATGAAGTGCATTGGGGGAACTTGCAGGAATTGAGTTCAAATCACCACAAACTAACACATGTATGTCTACACTGGCAACTATTTTCTCTAGTCCTTTAAGAAGAGTATGAACCTACGAGAGTTTGACATCCTTGAGATCTAGATTTCCATTTGTGTGTATTAGCCACAGAAATAAGTTGAAGTTTTCCCGATGAAAGGGCATCGATCCCATGGTTAGTGTCTTTTTCCTCCAAAACTATAATTAGAGCAATGTTGTCCCTAAGAAATTGATTAAGAGCAGCATTTTTCAGAGCTAATGATCCCACAATTTTTGTCAGAGACTGTGCAGCTTTATCGAATTCAACCTCATATTTTTTAAGGAGTGAAAAATGATCACGAAGGGAAAATGTTGAATAACCATTAATTGCATAGGTTGTGCTAGTATAAACCCCTATTGTTTTCTTCTCGTAAACAATTGTGTACCCATGCTTTTAACAATATGAGAGAGAAAAACGTACCTCTTCCCTGAAGATGTTGGAGAATAGGAATAGATAAAAAATGATTTCCCTGTAATCCCTAGATGGCGTCCAAGCCAACTTCAACTTTTGTGAAATTCCCAACCTCCCAAAAAGGGCCCCCGAATAACCAATGTAAGTTCCTCACCATGCTACACTAGATGGAGGAGGTATATGCAAATTTCGAGCCATCTTTGATCTATACATCATATTGCTTATAATCCAAATACTTACCTCTAATGGTCTGTGACAAGATGCCCTTACCAAACAAGCCTATCCATAAAATCTTGCAAATTAGTACGCTATTGAAAGAGAGCATGTCCATTACCCCCAGCCCCTCTTTTCAATAATTTTAGCAATTAGGGGCAAGCGAACTAGATGGTTTTTCCCAATTTGATTATTGTTGGTCCACATAAATCTAACCATAATTGCATCTATCTTGTGTATGATTTCCATCAACATCATATATAAATGCATCCACTAGACCGATAGGGACTGCAAGACAAATCTTATTAGAAGAAGCCTACCTCCAATGGTAAATCACCTCTATGACCAAATCACCAATTTGTACTCAAATTTCTAAATAATCCAGCCCCAATTTGGGTTTAAATAATGATTAATCTTTATGTTAAAACCTAATGTAAACAAAACAAAAATCTAATGGCAGAGCAGTGATTCAAAAAATATCACATATCTACGAAGTCACATCATCTTCCAAATGTGAAAAGATCAATTCAGATTTCCTCTTATTCAAGACAAGGCTCGATGCAGAGCCAAAGGACAAAAGGATAAGATGGAACTAAGTCCATTCAGGAATAGAAATCACTCCACCAAAAACGAGATTGTCTATGAACATCAAGTGGGATATGTTGATTTTTCAAGTCACCTTAATATCCATAATTAATCCTCTTTCTCTATAATCAGATATATTTCTATTAAGTGCTTCCATGATGAGAAGAAAGAGTAAGGGTGATAATGGACATCCTTGTCACAGTCCTTTAGAGGCTTTAGAAAAGGAATTTGGGAGCTCGTTGATAATAACAAAAAAATTGGTTGTAGTTAGAAATGCCATAATCTAATTGATGTTCACTTGAGAAAAACCGATCTTATGTAAAACCAATCACAAGAATTCCCATTCAGTGTCCTCAAAATATTTGTTTAAATGAATGTTCATTAGAAATTTGTGAGGTTCCTCGCCTTAATGGAATGTAGGCATTCCTACACAATTCTCATAACATCTTGAATATGTCTCCCCTCGAGAAACCCAAATTTCTCTTGTGAAATGTGGTCTGTCAGATAAATTTTAAGGCTACAAGAAATAAGATTAGAGATCATTTTAAAGACATAGTTGTAGAGGGAGATGGGACGATAGTCCTTAAAAGTAATAAGAAGCTTATTTTTATGAATTAATGTGATAAATGTTGCATTAATGGTTCTAGTGATGTATCCCTTGACCCTGGACTCTTCAGCCACGACCAGGAGTTTCAAGGACATAAGCTCGAATAAATTATTATACAGTTCCACCCCCCACTCTTCAAGTCCAATGTTTTTTTCTCTGCCACATGCAACGAGGACATTATGTAATTCTTCCTTTGAGACCAATCTACTCAAAGTATCATTCTTAGGCTCTTGTATCAACATAGGAAATTTATTAATGAAGTCCATTTGAGATTGGAACGAGAGATATTTGGAAAAGAAAAGACCCTTCAAGAAACATGAACGTGTTCAATGTCTGATTGGGAAGTGTATAATGTATTCCCTTCATCACAAATGTTCAAAATGGAATTCACTTGCCTCCTCATAGAGGTGAATCTATGGAAGAATTTAGAGTTCTTATCTCCAGCCACTACCCACAGTGCCCAGATTTTTGTAGATGCTAAGCCTCTTCTTGTGCTTTGTAAATTAATATTTTCTTGGCTTCTAGGTCCAATATTTGGTGTTTGTGAAGTTTAGAGGAGAAAGATGGATCATCCGTTTTGATGATAACACTCAGAGAAACTAGTCTAATCCAAATTATGTGATTCAACTTTCGTCTATGTCATCCCCAACATTTGAACCTCCCTCCTCAATATTTTAGGTTTGTAGCAAATTGTTTCCATAGAATATGTACTCTGCTGAAAACTAGGGTCCTTCCATACTCAATGGACAATATCTACAAAATATTTATGCGCTAGCCATGTTTTGTTGAATTTGGAGGGGGAAGCCTTATGGCAAGATTCCCCAGCCCAAGTGAGTAGAATTGGGAGGTGATCTGAGATGAAAGAAGGAATGACCAAAGAGTTAAGATCCATCATACCCACAACGAGGTGTTATTTCACCAAAAACCTGTTTAGGCACTTTAAAATGCATTCAATCCTCGACCGACTGTTGTTCCAAGTCGGAAAAATATTAGGTGGGGTGATATCATGTAGTAACAAAATGTTAAAAAAAGAGGTGAAATGAGACCTCAGACTGTCAGACTTGGCCTTTTCTCCCCAAATCCCATTGCTATCAAGTGTTAAATTTAGGTCCACGACCATAATGAGGGAGGTTAAATCCAACAATCGAATGTCTGAGACTCGACCCTAATAATATCTCCTGCTTGTATATGGTGCGTACATGTTGATGATGCTGATGTTGATGAATTGCACATTTCTAGCTGCTAGTGAACCCAGCAGCAGACTAACACTTCCCTCTAGGAATTGCATAGTTTTGGCTGCCAATATCCCAGGAAGTTCCGCCATAAAATTGTACAATCCTTCCCAAGTGACCCATCAGGCAGCCTGACCTACTCCTCTGGAAAAATTTTCAAATCTGGCTATCCAAATCCCGCTGACTATTCATTTCAAAAAATGCTCAGAGTATGCCTCCCTTGCCTTCCTATAACCCAGACTGTCCTTCCCAAAAATTTAATAATCTTGCTTCCCAGATCAGCTAGACCTCGTAGACTGTCATTGTCGACTTAGATTGCCCATCTCCATCACTAAGTGGTTCTTGTGCAGTTTTCATCAACAATGACTGGAGCCATCATCCCACTTCACAACCTTGTTGTCTTTGTTGGTCACCTGTATTTGAAATGATCATGTGTCATGGTATACTAGGAGGTTTTTGGATTTGATGTCGTCTCATCATGAGTGACTGTAGGTACAGGTAAACCAAAAAACATGGCAAGATGATGAACGTGATGAACGAAGGGAGCACATGTAGAAGGACAGGTTCACGAACGGATGAATGAGCGAAGCATGCCAAGCGAACGAATGCAATGAACATGCACCTTCACGAACAGATGAGCCTGTCAAACCTTCCAGCATGCAAGCAAGCAACAACATGCTAGAGCTTCATCAAGTGAGCTAATGACCAGCAAGGACTCCGTGCACTTCGCCATGCGGAGATGAAGCTATGATACATCATGAAGACATCCATCACCCAGCAACACTATAGCTTGACATGGACTCCAATGGCAACAATGTACCAACACTATCATGTCAAGTCATGTCGAGTCATGTCATGAGTCATGTCACCCACCTCTCCACTATGGGCTATGTTGTTAATCAATGTGCTTTAACGTGGAAGTCCAATGGGCCCACTTTTAGAAAAAGAGTCATGTATGTCAAAAATTCATGGAAGTCGAATAGTCATGAGGGTAGTTGAACAACCACAAGGGTCAGTTTCACTCTTTGCTATAAATACCCCCTAATTTGTACATTGGAGGACCTTTCACCTCAGCTCCTCCCACATAGCCAAGAGAGTTTGTAATATTTTCCTTCAAGAGTAAGTAGTGGCTCCAATGCCATGCTAACGGGGTTAGTGATGTATGCTGTAACGATGGCTCTTCAGAATTTCTCTTAATTTAGAAGCCTGTCAACAGGCCAACATGTTTTCACACATGTATTGTATTTGTTGTAAGAGTGATCTTTAACACTTGTAATGCATGTTGCTTTAACGTGTCTTCTACATCTGAACTATTTCATTTGTTGTAATGCATAATCTATTAATAGAAATGTGTTGTATATGTTGTTAATGGTGTCCTGTTTGTGTCAACTACTCTGACAGACATTAGATAGAACTTTCACATGAACCTTACTATAACAACTGTTGCACTCATTTGGACTGATCCGTGAGTGTTGTATGTGTTATCTTACCTTGTATGTTGTGACTATCGCATCCAAGTGGACTGCTCCACAGGAAGCTGTGTATCTCCTTTTTTGTTGTGTGTTCCTAAATGAGTTGGGACTGAACAATTTCAACCTGGAACTCACCTTCACCCTCTTCCCCTCATAGTGGAAGAACCATTGACACAAGTACACTTACACTCACTAGGTACACAAACCTCACTTCCCGAAGACAAAGCATACCACTCTCCTATGATGAAAAGCAAGAGTTGAGGCAAATCCTTGAGACAGTGGCAACTGGACCATTATATCAGATGGGACTCCCACACCAAATGGTGTGAGGTCTAGTTGGGACTTCATACTAGGGTGATCCCCTGAATGTTGGTGGGTCCAACACCGTCAACATTTCTGGTGCTAGAAGGAGGGTTAGATGACAAGCTATGTCCTCTCATCCAGATTTGAACCCTTACATATTTTTCATGGAATCTTTCACTCTTGTCCCTCTGTGATGTTTTTCGAATCGTGAAGATGTCTCCATCGCAAGGAAGTTGTTATATATCTTGTCTACTTACACATATGATGGTGATGCTCAAGTGGCCTGGCCTGAGTACTTACATGAATTTCTTTCCATTCTTCATGAGGAAGATGAGTTTTCTGATGAACAGGTTGGTTTTGTGCTTGCATACACACTTGGTGAATCCCCATTTCCTTAGCTGCTCAGCCTACTGACTGAAAGCATGCACTCATTTGAACACTTATGTGATCTCGTTGAAGACACCTTCTATCATTTTGATCTAGACTATTTTGACCGGAAACTATTATAGCAACAAAAGACTTTGCATGAATCGGTTATTGATTTTGGCAGTGCTTCTGTGACTTGTAGTTTCAAGCTCTGAGGAGCTAAATGAAATTTTCCTATAATTGGGAATGGTTCAAGTGTTTCCTTAAGAAATTTTCTTGTATAAATAAGAAGCTTGAGATCAATCCTCGCTCAACATTCTTCACTGATGGGGCTGTGCAATCTCATGTTGATGCCATCATTGTCTCGACTGACTGTCTTCCACCACTTCATCCAATAGCTCCACTACTATCAAGTGATGTTGAGGATCATGCTCAATCATTTGTTCATCTTTCACATCCTCCCAACATCACTTCACTTATTTTTTGCATAGATTTAGTTGTGAGTATTTCAAGTTCTCATATGCATTATGTTATATGACCTACACCTTCACACCCGGGTGTTCCTCTGGATGATGTTGTCCTGTGTTCATCCATTCTTTACTCTTCACTTGTTTTGAATGAGGAACGAGCCACTGAAAAAGTTGGTGTTGCACAACCAACATTCATTTTCATTCATGAAGATTATGAGTGGGAGATTGAGCATCAATGCTTAGTGAAGGATGACTCCCTCCTATTCGAGACCCCTCCATTCTTTCCTAACATCTTTGGTGAACCTGTCATCCATGATTTTGCATGTATGTGTTCATCCATGGATGCACCCACTGTTAATCACTCGTAGGACTCCCTATATGTTGGTCCATCATACAACAATGGAGCAAACCAATCATTCATTGAAAATCCACTTGATCTTTCATCTTCTCTTTCCGAAAATGCCGAGGGTGAACATCCTTCCTTCTCATCTACCCCTTAGTGTGACTCATTGAACCATGAGGATGCCGACCAACATCCTGAATTTTCTGATCTTGGTTGTCATGATCTCTTCACCTCATCATTTGATCACGATGTTGATTCACTCATTGTCAATCCATATAAGCCACTCGTCTAATAAGGTCCATCTGTAAACGAAGTCGAAACCCCATAGACTGTCGAGGCACTTCAGCCCAAGCTGATGGTTATGTCATGCCATCGCTATCTTGAGGTTGCTTTCAATTCTAATAAGGAATTTTTTCAAACACTCAAGGCTCCTCATCACTCATATATATGCACTCAAGATAAATCTAACACTCATACTTTGCTTCCTCCATGCAAACTACATGATCCCATTGCTCATGCATTGGAGGAATCTTACACAACAAGAACACTTTTGAAACACAAGTGGTATACATTTCTCATGTTTTCTTGCATATCATTGTCAATGGAATGCATACACTCAACATATGCATGCATTGTAGCACAATACCATGGCAAGTACACATACTGCATGACATGCACTTTCACTCATTTTTGTTTTGAGGATGCTTGTAAGTTTGGAGTGTGTCTGTTTTCATTTTTGTATCTTTCACATTTGTTGGTTCACACAACTGGGTTTCTCTTGGACCAAGTCTTCGACAACATGGGTCAACCAATGCACTAGTGGTTGCATTGGAAATATCACTTTACGTGATTAGGCCCATGCACAGTCAGCTTAGGTGTAGGAGTAATGTTTGCTTTCAATTTTCTTGCTTGCATGCTTGTTTGCTTTCTTGCGTTGCATGTTTGTTTGTTTTCTTTCTTGTCTTTCTTCTTACTCGCTTTTGTTTCGCTTTTACTTCTGCTTCTGCTTTGATTTGCTTACTCTTCTTACTATTTTTTTTATGTTTGTTTTGTTTTGTTTGGTATATTACTATTTTTGTTTCTGGAAATAAGTGCTTCCAACTATTACGTTCTAGATTTTGAATAGAGCATGTGGCTGAAATTTGAAGAGACTCATGACACTGTAGCACTTGGTCAGTCTTGTGTCCACCTTCTCTGTGCTTGGTGGTAACCTTTGGCCAATGAATTCATGTTGGAAAATACAAACCATATGCAAGGGATGTTTCACTCCAACTGTGAACCTATGTGCACACTGGGAAACTCCATTCCTGTACTCAACCTTTTGCTCAGTGTGTTTAGGCTCATCCAACTAGTAGAAATGAAGAAGGGGAAAATCTAAACGAGAAAACCTATGTAAGATATCTTACATGCTTCTCTGAAGGAACAACCTCTTCTTCTCCCAATAAGTTGGGATCCCTCTTCTGCCCCAAAAATAAAAAAGTGCGTAT
>APFE031256352.1:0-11236 GCA_000404065.3 Pinus taeda | reverse complement strand
TGAGAGACGTGTGAAATTAGACCGAAATAAATTTAAAATAAACAGGGACCTCATTTTAAATATTAAATATTTTAAAGGTATTGCGTTAGAGTATTATTTGTATTTTGCATATCTAAAAATGTGTATTATTTGGATGGGAGAAAATTTTATATATATATATATATTATATAATTTTATATAACTCACCACACCACACATGTAATTTAAACATTAAATTGTTGGTGATTTGTTTGTGAAATATCATTAATTTTTTTTTTTCACTTCCTAGTATTATTTAAATATTTTGGTGCAGGGTGATAACACTTTGGATTTTTTTATTTTTTATATTCTAAATTAAATTATTTTTTTTATTTTTATTATTTATTTTTTTTTTTATGCATATACTTAATTTCTAGTATTTAATAATAAAAATAAAAAAAAGAGTAATTGAAATTAAAAAATGTATATTTTTTTCACCGAGTACATGAGGGAGATGTTGTGACGTAATGTTATATTAAAAATGTGTGTACGTGTGTGGGGTTTAATACATAAAAAATTTTTAATTTTCATCTTTATTTTACATTAAGTTTATATAGTGAGATAAAGTAATTGAAATTAAAACAAAATTACTTTTTAGTATGAGGGATGTATGTAATTCCTTTCATTGAGATGAGATCTAATGGATATGCGTAAAACTTTTAACTTGGAAAATAAAATAAAAATAACCTTACAAAAATTAAATTAAAAAAATGAACCATGGTATTGACCCATGGTTTTAATAGTCAATAGTATTGACCCATGGTATTCACGTGGAATATAACCTATTTACGAGGGAAATTAAACTAGCCGAGATCCATCTTACTTTGAGGTTATATTTAGATAGATAATTAGTTGTAGAAAACGATGGTGTTGAATTCATGTAGCCTGTAAAGGTAAAACTTTTTTATGCATATGTTTGTGTTGGGCATTTCTCTGATATGAGAGGTGGAGAAATATTAGGAAAAATATAATCATTGCAAGGGGTGAGGGGGAATATTGAGTAAAATGTGCCTAGGTTGTGACCAGAAATATTAGATAAAATATGATATTACATTTTAATTAGTATTTCCCCCCATCCCTAGTAACCTGTTATGGGTGGGGCTAGTAAAATACATTGGGTAAGATATAATATTTTAATATTGTATTTTATCGAAAATTTCCCCGAATGTGACAAGGAGAATGTGGGACATCATAGGAAGTTCAATGCAAGTGAGAGAGGACATGGGTCTTAGCCTGAGGAGTAGCAGAATAAAGGCAACGGAAAAAGACCTTTTGGGTGTTGTACTTGTGGTGGGAAGCATCGCAGGAGGGATTTTACATCTTCATAACTACAATGCTCGTGAGGCAAAAATAGTTGGATATGTAGGCTAGATGTTAGGTCCCTATACTACTAGTGTAACCCCTTATTGTTATTAGTACAACCCCAATATTATATTGTTGTGTCCATGTTGTCCCCATATTGTTATTATTGTGCCCCATAGAAGCCCACTATTATTATTATTGTTCCCTTACATTATTATTTTTATGTCAGCTCTCATTATATTATGACCCCTTAGACTCCTATATATAGAAATGAGGTTTTTCATTTGTATCATCCAAGAATTGTTCATTTGTGTAATGTAAAGGAGGTTTCCCCCTCGAAGAGGCTGAATTCTAAGGCGTTGATCTATCTTTTCTATCTTTTTGTGAGGTGGTTTCATAACATTTAGTATCAGAGCTTTAGATTCTAGGGTTTCGCTACTCCAAACAGGTAATCGTGGAATTTTCACTATAAATTTTTCTCTACAAAATTTAAGAAGCTAAAACAAAAACCCATTTGAGAAGAAATAGGTCTAAACCTCGGGTCCAAATTTCCGATATTGTATCACTATATTTTTGGAGATATGATCTGAGGAAGTTAACGCTTTGCAATCTCCAGAATTTCATCTCAAACAGGACATCGTCAAATTTTCACTATAATTTGTTTCCTATGAAGTTTCAGACTTTGAAGCTAAAACACATGTGAGCTGAAATCGCGGGGAAGCTCAGGCCCGAATTTCCTCTCTTGGTTCACTATATTTTTGGAGATACAGTCCAAGAAATATAGGGTTTCTACATGCTCCCAAATTACATACCAAGCAGGTGACCTAAGGAAAATCATAATAATTGTCTCTCTCAGCATTAGATTGAAATCTCGTAAGGAGTTACAACAAGAGGACGGACTATAGTTTTCTGTGTATTTTTTCATATTTGAAGGTCAAAACAGTGACACGTGGCACTTCAGAAAAGTTCACTCTTCTGCAAAGGTATATAATTAGCTCATCTTGGGAGATTGTGCATAACTCTTCCTTGGAGAATCCAATTTCAATCAGACTACTGGAATTAAAAAGAGGACACAGAGGGATACTACATATCAAAATTTGAGAACAGGATTATAGAGTTACAGTCGTTTCAAGGTGGAGCTCCTAAAATCAAGAAAAGGCAATATGAAGAAGTTTGATGGTAAGGATCCGGTAAATTAGATACCACAGATGGAGCAATATTTTGATCTACATGAGGTGAAACTGTTATAAAAAGTACATATTGCATCTTCATATTTAGAACCAGATAAATTTTTATGGTATAAAGGGCTTTGTTCTCGTACACCACTTGTTATGTGGTCAATTTTCATGGAGGAAATGATAACACATTATGAGGATACAAAGAGAAACACCTTATTTAACCAATTGATAAATCTCAAACAAAAATGTTCAATCGCAGAGCACATTGAGGACTTTCAAAAATTGAATATAAGTGAAAATGATATTCCATAGAAGCAGAGGATTGATATCTCCGTAGGGACTTTAAAGGATAACATTCAACATGAGGCTCGTCTTTGGGAACCTGACTCATTGGAGAGGGAATTTAGGTTGGCAAGAAAAGTGGAAAGGAAAATTATGTAAGCAAGGAAGTCTACCCCTCAAAACTATAAATATGGAAGTTTTGTTTCTCCTAGCCTTCCACAACCTACAAGGTTGAGACCACAATAATTGGAAGAAAAAATAGCAAAAGGGCTTCGTTACAATTATGATAACAAATACAGTAAAGGTCATAAGTGTGCTAAGAAGAAATTATTTTACATTGATCATGAAGAGGAGGAAGAAAGGATCAAGAAACATCAAAAGAAGAGTTTATAGACCAGGAACCAACGCCAAAGAAAGAAGAAATGAATCAGACCATATAATGTAAATCATTGGTAAGAATTACCACTCCTCAAACTCTCAAGATAGAAGGACATATCAAGAAGAAAAAGGTTCAAGAAGTGAGAGATCACACCGAGAAAGAAGAAATGAATCCAACCATACCTTGTAATGCATTGGCCGGAATTACCACTCCTAAAACTATCAAGATAGAAGGATATATCAAGAAGAAAAATGGTCAAGAAGTGAAAGATCACATCTGGCATCAAGAAATGAATCCAACCATATCTTTTAATGCATTTGAAGAAATCACCTTATAATGCAGTATACTAAAGAAAAATACTTGATCTACTTCTACAAACAAACTTGCGGAATCTTAATCGATTTTGAGAAAGATCAAATAGAACACATATAACAGATGAAGAAGAAATCAATCACACATGAAACATAGAAGAATACTCTAGGGAAGGAATCAGCTAAAAACCCCACTATATGTATTATCATACAAGTGGAAATATCTCAAGATTACACAAAGATTTAGCTCACAAGCTATCCAGCTCTCAATATAATCCCTCAGTGTTGTTCATAGACAAAATAGACAACACATATGCCTTCCTTCAGTACTCCAAGCCTCCTATTTCCTTGTCAGTTTCTCCTAGGTCCTCTAGCTACAACCTGTGTGATTCTCACTTCACACACAACAGTGGCCTCTGAAATAATTGCGCAATCCTGAAGGATATGATTCCTTCTACATGGATGAGTTTCCTATATAGGAAAAATCCTCAAACTAATAGTACAATGTCCCTTCCTCTGATCTCAACTGGGCCTCTGACTGAACTTACATGCATGAGTTATTTAGGAGAGAATATTTAGTTATCTGAAGAGCAACAGTTACATGCATGCATGCATTAACTAACTGAACTCACAATCAGTTCCACAAACTGTTGGCACTAATCTAACTAGAATTAAATTATATAACTGAGCTAACTAATTACAACTAAAAGTACAACTCATCCTGATCTCCTGAATCAAGGGATAACTTCGTCAATCAATGGATAAATTGTTGCATGTCTTCACATAGACTTCATGTTTGATTTTCTCCAACTAATTAACTCAAGATGTATTAATTAATTATTTTACAAATGGTTTCTAAGATCAAATTCGAATTTTAATTCTCAATTTTAGTTCAAGGACTACCTAAAATTAGAATCTATCCCGAAATGATATTTATACCAATGCTAATTTTAGCATTTTTATTTTATCATTCCTTATTGCTATTTCCAACACTAGTACTTGAGATGTTATTTATAGCATTTCTATTTTTAACATTTTTTGTTGCTATTTTCAACACTCCCACTCAACAAGAAGTGCATTCAACTCGAACCTGATCCTGAACCTTTGGAATGTTCTACATGCGACACTTCTCCCTAGTATTGTTGCTCCAAAAATTCTAGAAACAAAAAAATATCCAACTTGAATCAGAATGATGCCTCTGTCATTAAAGTCTCTGACTCTTATTGCCTCTAGCAATTAAAAACTCTGCACCTACATGCTCTTCAGTATCTGACTGCTTTAGCCTCTATCACATTGATCTCTGACTGCATCAATCACACTGGTTCCTGTTGTTGCATCCATGTTGTTGCTGGTGCTATCTCCCAGCACTACATACGCACTGCACCTCCTCTCGTCATGTTGCATCGTGCTACCCACTGTTGCACTGCAACTCAGTTACCGAGAAGTAAGTAACTGATCTCCCAAATGACCTCCCTGTTGGGCTAGAAACATCCTCCGGTGCTGAAGTTTCCTCTATCGCTCCATCTGCATTTGTCTCTACCCACTCAGCTAGTCCTTCTACTTCTTGTCGAGGCTCCCATAGCAAGGTCTAATCAAATAAGTTGGGTACCTCAATGGTCCTGCCCCTATTTCAACCTTCTTGGGACTGTCACTCCACATTGCCCCCCCTCCTACCTGGAAGTATGGATGCATGTGATCCCTCACACTTGGCTTGAAATTCGCCCCTACTAGAGGTCTTTGCATGAGTGGATGCCTCCACTCAGTCTCCTCTCTACTTCTCTAGTTGTGGTTGCTCCACAACCTCCTGAAGTTGCTTCACTAATTGTGGCTCCTTCACAATTGTCTAAGACTTTTTCTGGCACTGCATGTTGAGAGGTAATGTACTCTCCCTCTCAACCACCAAGTCTCCAACAGTTTACTTGCTCGTCAAGGCTTTACATGCATCTTGAACCTCAAGAGCATACAGTTTCTTGGCTAGCACACCAATTTGTTTCATCTTTCCTACCGTCACGAAATTTTCTAGAAAAAGAGTTGATTTTAAATCAACAATATCTCCCTCATCCGAACTCTGATTCAACTGATTTTTTTTTTGAATTTGGGTATTTTTTCACAAGGAATCCAAATTTGCTATTGGTTTATGAAAATTTTGCACAAAAAATTTCGGATCTTCTCTGCAAACTTGTGGCCCTTTTTTTATTTTTTATTTATTTTATTTTTTATTTTTTTTACTTCGAATTCTCTTCTTTGTATACTTTTCGCTACTCCAATCAACTTTGCTCTGATACCATGTAGAAATTCTCACTGTAAATCATCTGATAATGCAATATACTAAAGCAAAATACTTGATCTACTTCTACAAACAAACTTGGAGAAGCTTAATCGATTTTGAGCAAGATCAAATAGAATACATATAAAAGAAGAAGAAGAAATCAATCACACACGAAACGCAGAAGAATACTCTAGGAAAAGCCTCAGCTTAAAACCCCATTCTTTTTATTATCATACAAGTGGAAATATCTCAGGATTACACAAAGCTTTAGCTCACAAGCTATCCAGCTCTTAGTACAATCCCTCACTACTGCTCATAGACATAATAGAAAACACATATGCCTTCCTTCAGTCCTCCAAGCCGGCTATTTCCTTGTGCAGTTTCTCTTGGGTCCTCCAGTTGCAACCCGTGTGATTCTCACCTCACATACAACACCGACCTCTGAAATAACTGCACAATCCTGAAGGACATAATTCCTTTTGCATGGATGAGTTTCCTATATAGGAAAAATCCTCCAACTGATAGTACACTGTCCCTTCCTCTGATCTCAATTGGGTCTCTGACTGAACTGACATGCATGAGTTATTTATGAGAGAATATTCAGTTATTTGAAGTGCAATAGTTACATGCATGCATGCGTTAACTAATTGAACTCACAATCAGTTCCACAAACTGTTGGAACTAATCTAACTGGACTTAACTTAGATAATTGAGCTAACTAATTACAACTCAAAATACAACTCATCCTGATCTCCTTAATCAACGGATAACTTCCTTAATCAATGGAGAAACTACTGCATGTCTTCACATATACTTCATGTTTGACTTTCTCCAACTAATTAACTCAAGGTGAATTAATTAATTATTTTACAAACAGGTGCCAAGATCAAATTCGAATTTTACCTCTCAATTTTATTTTAGGGACAAGTTAAAATTGGAATCTATCCCGAAATGCTATTTATAACAATGTTATTTTTAGCTTTTCTACTTTATAATTCCTTGTTTCTATTTCAAACACTGGTAACTGATATGCTATTTATAGCAATTATATTTATAGCATTTCTTGTTGTTATTTTCAACACTTCGCACATTTTCGTTTACGTCATGATATGTAGGAAAAAATCATCGTTAACTACATGCAATGTCAATGTGATGACTCCATTAACTAGAACCAATTTCATTTAAAAATGATTCATCGATTATGCTACATAACCACATTGTAAACAATTAAAAACTAGTAAAGAACATTGATGGGTGTGTGTTATATTCTTTCCACAACTAGCCGCATGTGCGGGGGGATCGGTCACAGAGGGGGTGATAGTGTGTCATTTTCATTGCGCCGAGTGCAGCACGGGGGTCATACGGGAGGGTGTAATCCCCCCTTGTTGGGGTGTTTCAGGGAGTGATAGCCCCCCTGTAGGAGGTTTGAGGCAGTTCCTCAAGAATTTTTTTTTTTGGACCCTATATTAGGTCGGCAGACCTACCTATGGTTTTGTGCATGGGTTTTTCACATGGTTTTGGGCATGATGGTTTTTTGCCCATGGTATTTTGTAGCTCTAGTCAAGGGAACTATGATTATGTTCTAATATAGGGTTTATGGGTTGGGGTTTATGAATGCTTTGGCATGCATATATATGTATTGTAACATTGAAAGGAATATAATGAAAAATCGATCTAGTAGTCTCAGTTTAGGGATCCAGGGGAAACCTCTGTGTATATCTGTTTTATGTTTTATGTTCTCGCCATTATTTATTTTCTCTTTTTAGAATTTGAATGCAAATAATTTATGTAAATGATTAAAGCGTACAAGCATAATATGAAATAGTAAATAACACAGCACAAAACATAGAACTTGAACAAAGAAATTCATTGAAATATGTTATTGTACAATGTAATCAAATCCCACTCTCGTGTTAAAAACTCTGCAGCGATGCTCAAATTTTTGAACCAAAAAATAGAAGATGATGTTAAGATTGCAAGTATGGATATGCAGAAGTATCAAAATGCACATGTTGCTCTGCCCTTTTCCGGTAGTCAATGGTACATTTCTCCACAATGTAAGAAATGATAATAGTAAATCAACTAATCATAACATGAAAACATATTGTAATCAGCCAACAAACTGAAAGTGTTGTTTAACAATCGTCAAATTCTTCAATCATAAAGTATAAGGTAAGGTTAATATTGCTTGACAATGCAAGCACCAAGACTTATATCGTTACTGGATTGGGTGACAATGTAAACAAATAAAATCGTAATTGTAAACTCCATTAATTAACGACAATCTCACTGAAAATGATTCGTCAATTATCTCGCATAACCAAATTATAATATTGTCTATTCTATTATCGAGAAGAAAGGTAAGATTTTTTATCAAGTTGTTTATATTTTGATTGATCTTGGATCTTAGTTATAAATATATTAGACATGACCTGGTGGATCAATGTTGGTTGAGTAAAGAAGTTCATGCAGAATCTTGATTGGTGTAGTTGGCTACAAGAACCAAGATAAGAGTTCATCATTGGGTGAGATCTTGTGCATTTGAGATTAATGGCATGTCTAAATCATCACGTCTAAATGTGCTTCCCTTGGGATCATATAACATGCTTTTGGGAATGGATTGGTTATTTATTCATAGGACCAAGGTAGAGAGCTATGAAAACACCATTAAATTTCTCGATGATGATGGGGAAATGAGAATATTGAAGGGAAATAAGAACCCTACATCGGTTTGAATGGTTATAACTATGCAGTAAAACCACAATCATAAGAAGACATATGTATTGTTTGTGGTTCATGTTTCCAGTGACAAAGGGAAGGATGATGAAGATCATGAAGTACTGAGGAGGTATCCTATCTTGCAGTAGTCTCAAGATGTGTTTCCTATAGAGATTCCAGAGTTGCTTCCTCATAGAGAGGCGAACTTTTCTATTGAGTTGATGTTGGAAGCAACACCAACATATAAGGCCCCATACATGATGAGTACTCTGGAATTAGTGGAAATGAAGCTACAACTTAAGGATATGATTGATAAGAGGAAAATTAGGCCAAGTGTATCTACTTGGGGTGCACTAGTGTTGTTTTTAAAGTAGAAGGAAGGTACTTTTAGATTGTGCATTGATTATAGAAAATCGAAGAAGGTGACTATCAAGAACATGTATCCATTGTTGCAGATTGATGATTTGTTTGATAAATTGAAGGGAGATATAGTATTTTCAAAGATTGATATGAGATTAGGATATCATCAAGTGCACATCAAAGAAGAATAGATTTATAAGACTGAATTTCGCACAAGGTATGGGCACTATGAGTTTGTGGTGGTTCCTTTTGGTCTTACTAGTGCTCTTGCCACCTTCACGTGTTTGATGAATAATGTGTTATGCTCTTACCTAGATAAATTTGTAGAGCACTTGACAACAATGTTGAAATTTCTGAGAGAGCATCAGTTGTTTCCCAAGCTTAGCAAGTCCAGTTTCTTTTAGACTCAGATTCATTACTTGGTACATGTTGTTTCCGAGGAAGGGATAACAGTAGATCCTAAAAACATTAAATTTATCATGGAGTGGCCAACTCCTAGGAATGTGGATGAGGTCAAATCATTCATGGGTCTAGCAGGTTATTATAGGCGGTTGATTAAGACCTTCTCTGAGATTGGCTATCCTATCACATCTTTGTAGAGGAAAGGGAATAAGTTTGAATGGATTGTTGACTCTGCATCTAATTTTGACCAGTTGAATTAATTGCTTACAAATTCTCCAGTCTTGAAGATTTCAAATCATAATAAGGAGTTTGTGGTTTATACAGATGCTTGCAAGAAAGGACTTGGTGGAGTCTTGGTGTAGGAAGGGTAGGTAGTTTTTTATAAATCGAGGAAGTTGAATGAGCATGAGTAGAACTAAGTGAATCATGATATTGATTTGACATCTATCATTCATGCATTGAAGATGTGCATACATTATCTCCTTGGTAGAAGGTTTGTTCTAATGAGTGATCATAGTGGGTTGAGGTACTTGTTTGACAAACCTAATTTGAATGTCAAGCAAGCTAGGTGGTTGGCTACCCTCAACAAGTTTTGTTTTTGGATCAAGTACATTAAGAGTGAGGAGAATAGGGTTGCAAATTCTTTAAATAAGAGAGTACAATTGAACCATATTTCAGTTGTGAGAACTTATGGGAGAGATTTACAGTAGTGGATCTTGCATGCATGGTGCCAAGATGAGAGGTATCAATAACAGAAGCAGATATTATAGCAACAGGGTGAAGGTGATACAGATGATGAGGATCACCTCATGATAGATGGCTTGGTTAAATTCAGGAGCATGATTTATGTGCCATATAGCAGTGAATTGAAGAATCTTATCTTGAGATAGTTTCATATCAATACATATTCATGTTGTATAAATAACTCGAAATGTGCATCTACTAATGAATTTATACTAGAAATAATAGAAAAAAATTATTCTACTCAATCCGCTGAAGGGAAAACATACAATAGAAACACATGAAACCATTCAATCTCAATGAACATAATTTTTATTGGGGAATCCAAGTGGGAAAAACCCCTCCTCTATTTGTATTATATTAGATGAGAAGAATGATCTATTACAATAACAACTTCAATGCTTGAAGCTCAACATGCACTGCAATATTGATCTCCTCTTAAGTATGCTCTCGCTAATACTTAGTAAAAATAGGCCTTTTGCTTCCTCCTATTTCCTTGCGCAATTCCTGATCCTAAAGAATAGGGAAGAACTATTTCCTTGTCAAATCTTAAGAGAAATGGCTCAACTAATACATGCAAACTCCATACATTCATTAGTATACAATAATCATTATAATATTCCTTTCCCTCCACTTCACTATGAAATTAGAATTGCATGTATGACTAGTGCTACTTTTAGTAAATTTATTAGTTAACTAAGAGATCTGTGAGTTAACAATAGCTACAACTACTCAACTAAAATCATACTGACTCTATTCTAGAGTAGAGCTTAGATAACCGACTTTCGCTAAAGATAACACCTCTAAATAGCTATATCTTAGCCACGCACCAACTTGACTAAGTGATTTATCCATGTCATTCTTTCTAATTGCCTACTAACTCATTCAGCTGAAGTGAAAATTCCAATTTTTCCATTTGACTAAGGCACAAGTAAAATGAAGGCTTTTCTTATAGCAATTTAACACTCACCCTTAGAAAGAAAAGGGTTCTAAACAACCCTAATATTGCTCCTATGGAACTTGAACTTACCTCTTGAAAAATCTTTTTTTAAGATATTTGTATCCTCCTCCTTTGTAGGAATGTACTATATCATTGTAATCCTCCTCTACACACAAGCTCTTAGGTCATGGTACCTAATGTCTATATGCTTGGACCAACCATGAAATAATGTATTTTCAGAGAGCTTTAGACAACTATAGTTTTCATAATGGATCATTGTAGGCTTTATCCCCCATCTGAAGGCACCAACCAATATATTCCTCATCCAAATAACCT